>JAHQIW010006091.1:0-20029 GCA_019055375.1 Parelaphostrongylus tenuis
CAATGATAATTAAAATAGGACCTTTTTGTAGGCATTCACTTCTCCCTTTGAGAAAAATGGAGCTCTAAAGTGAATGTTGGCATCGTTTCTCTTGCCGATATTCTCATTTTTTGTCGTGTATTCTATCCATTTACTGACGATTAAACTCCTTTTTACTGAAGTTAAAAATCTAAATTGGTCCAGGAAACCAGCTACACTCTAATAAGAGCTCAACCTACCAACTAGGCCAACCGCTTCGGCGCCGCCAAGCAAAATATCAACGCGGAAGCCAAGATTTCAAGGATTAAGCCCTTCGTGGACGACGGCCATTTTCGGCTGGTGGACTGATACGGACGGCGGTAGTTATATGTTAGTCGCTGACAATCAAAGAAACTGATTTCATTTGTTTGGAGAGGAACCTTTATAGGCGTTTTCAATAAATTATTCGAAATCCTGAATCCCAAGCAGCAGTTACACGTGGCCAGTTTTTCAAAACATTCCTTACTATAACAGTATAAAATCCACAATAAAATTATTGTTCCACACGAGCACCTGTTTTTTTCCCTACTCTCGTTTATATTTCTCGCTCGACAAACTCCCTTCTAGAGTGCTAGCACTCATTCGATAGCACAAATTTCGACAGAACACAAAAAACGCGTTCGCTTTTTGAAAAAGTTTTTTTGATAACATTGTAGAAAAAGACAAAGATTTTGTGCCTTTTACACCTCACCGTGCAGATCTCTTTTCTTTGAAACTATTAGTGATTATTTGATCGCGTAAGTATGAATGATTCCAGCGCCGTGCTTTATTTATGGATGCGCCGCTCAACAGGGTAACAGAGATTGAGTTTACATTTTCCGGCAGCCTGTTTACGAAGTAATACACTGGGTGGGGAGGGGAGGCGTAGGAGAGGGGTGCGGCGAGCGATCGATCGCGTTTGACATGTTTGCTATTCAATTGGAGATTTTTCCTCCGCTTCGAAAAAACCCCAATTCGAACGATAGACTCAGATACTACGAAAGTTCCTCTACACGTTCACATGTTTTTACGTGCTCCTAGGAGTGTACGCGTGATAGAAATGAAGGGGAGCGGCAGATGTCATTTTAGATTTTACAGTGTTAGAAAAGATCTTTTCAAAAATCGTCCACGTGGGAGTGTATACAGAATGTAGCTTTCAAATGATACTAACACTCCAGCGAAAAGTTTTGCCCACCGAATGAGATCGGTTTTTTCATTTGTAGCTGTGTAACATATGAGTACCAGGACGGCTACGAAGAGCTTCCGACGGCGTGTACTCCAGTGATAATTTGGTAGTTTTTTTAATCAAATTCAGATTATCATCACAATCCGGAGGGCTTTAGTCGTCACTAAATGATAGAATGCTGTAGAACAGGCCTCAGCAAGTTATCGCTTAGCAGGATAACGCAGTTGCCTCAAAAATTCCATATTTTCGAAGGGGAAACTAACATTTTACTATAGCTTCTAATAGTATAGTAAAAGAGCAGAAAGTACTATCTGTTGAATGTCATAAATTTGAATTCTACGCCGAAAAGTATTTGTTGACAGATGCTACTGTACCAGTCAAGGTGAATGTTGTTGATTGTTGAATAAATATCTCGAGCAGAACTAAAACTTGAAAGAGTTGTTTGAAACATATGGGTGATAAAAAACAGTTTTCCGGTAGACAACACGAATGAAAACCGACCATTTTCGCAGGAGCAAGAATTTTTATAATAGTGTTAGTGATCATTCGGGAAGCGTAACCTCTGGCTACTGCACTACATGGCCATTTATTTCACAAAACCTTTTTGTAGCGCTGTAGTATTGAGAATAAAATTATGTCTTACACGACTACACGTTTTTTCTCATCACGCTCATATTTCATTGAACAAAACTACTTCCTCAGAATGGTAGTACTCTTTTATTAGCTCAAGTCTCAAAGAACTCAAAAATGCGCTTGCTTTTTGGAAACGCACTTTTGATAGCGCTTTAGGAAAAAGAAGAGATTTGTGCTTTAAACCTTGCTCTCTCTTTAAACCATTAGTAATCATATCGTTTTCAATGATTCCGACGCTGCGCTTATTCTCTACAAAGATCGCTTCACTGCAGTGTAGCAGGGAAAATAACATCGAGTTGCCACATTTTTGGCGGCTTTTTGATGTAAGGTGTTTGCTCAATACTTTCGCGTCAGACAACACTCAAACCCGCATCTCACCATATTCTGTAGCTGCACTACTGAAGCTCGTTTTGCTCAACTCTCTTTCTATACTATAACGTTTCTATCTGTCAGGCAGCTAGCCGTCAACAGCCGCTTCTAGTGGCGGTATGATGTTTTCAAATCAAACAATGAAAAAGGAATTATATTTTGATTATCTAATATCCAATATTTGTCAACGTGACTAAGTTCAATGTCGATAAGCGACTACCTGGGCCAGGCCGTTGACGACTGGCTGTGGCGAGATAGAAACCTTGTAGCTTAGAAAGAGTGGTGAGCAAAACGGGAGTTCGTCGTAATGTAAAAAGGTCTTTATCAAGGATGTGGCTTCCATATTGAAAAGTAAGGATTTTAGGACAGCTAAACCTTCCTTTTGCTACAAATACCTAGAAAATATCTATAGAAGACCTTCCAAGTTTTTTGGACATAGGGGCGTTGTTACTACTAAAGTTATCCTTATAAAAGTCTCTTCAGCTAAATATCATTATTTAGTGGAGGAAATGTTTTCTCAAACCATGGTTCGCCACATCTGTATTTAGGCGCATACCAATCTTCGTAAGCCGTGTGTACGCATGGGGCCAGCTAAGCGTCCCATACGTGCAAATCGGCGACTTGCTGCAGGGAATGCCTAAGAATACTTCTGATCCATAAACCTATTTAAGCTTTAGCGCGGATTACTTAAGTGTAGTTTTCGGATAGGTAGCAACTACTCAAAAAGCAATGACTGACATCTACTAAGAGGAATAAGACTCGTAGTAATAGTTGAGTTGCGTATAGAGGATGTCCTTGTTTAGTTTTCTGTCAACTACATCCTCAAATGCTCGTGGAAATGATGGAGAAAGCGAATGAGGTGGTATTTCTAAAAATCAACAGTTTCAATGAAGTATTGAGAACATCATAGCAAATGTCAAGCATCAGCGTTACCGAACTTCAGCAAATCAATGTTTTGAAGATTTTATCACCTACAATTCCAATTCGCAGTGCTCCCATTTGATTTCGAACCACCTCGTCTTCGATTTCTTCAAGATACACACGACTCTCTCTTTCTGGTTCGGTAACCTCCATGACAGCATTTAGGCCATTTACTTCCGGTAGGCCATTATCATGGCTAAGAATTGCAGAGGCCAACGGCGTCATTGAAATGGGATTCATTGAAGTACTGTTAACTCCAGGTCCAATTTCTATTTCTCGAAGAATTCTCACCACCTCATCCACATCGAGTACTGGCAGTCTGGAAGTACAGTAAAAAGTGAATAATTTAAAGTAAAAACACTTGGCTGAATTTCGTTATATTCAAGAAGTGCGAAAATCTAAAGTAAAAAAAATTGATTTCACATAATTTTATAGCAATCGTTATTTGTTTAAACGGGTATAAAATAAGAATGATTAGATAAACGATTACTTCAGAAACTTACGCTTCATAGAATGCTTGATTGTTCAGAGAAAAGCTTCCTTCAGTTGACAGCTGATTTGTTCCTGCGGATTTGTGCCATTGTAAAGCATTTCCCATAGAAGAAAGGTGCTGCATTGCTATTTATATTATCTGCCAGCATCTGGAGCCGTGAGCACTTTTAAGAGAGATTTTGGTGGATTAGACATGTGAAAACTTATCTTTACAAGTCGTCAGCGAGCTGATAAGATATGACCTGCGCGTCATAGTGAATTCGAATAACTTACATTGAACTTGAAGAGAAGACTTGACGATTGCGAAATATTTGTTAAATAGTCGCATTTGACAATAGTTTTGCCGATGTTTTTTGAAAAAAGTCACCTTCGATATCTCGGTCATTTCATTCTACAAGAAAAGATTGAAAATGTGCTAATACAAATTGAATTCCTACTTGTAAAACTTTCGCTTCAGCGGGACTCGAACCCACATCTCAGTCTATCCGGGAGCGCGTGCTTAACCCGTTGCACCACTGATGCCCGTTTTGCGCCCCACTCTTTCTACGCTACAGCTCATCCATATGTTAGTCGCCAGCCGTCAACGGCTTAGATAAAGTGAGATGTGGATTCGAGTCACGCCTAACGCGAACGTTTTGCACATCACTCTGCATCAGTGGGCATGTTTATGAAATCTTACCACTGCTAAAGCGGTTAATCAAAAATAATTTCTTTTGAATTTCGATTAATCCAGCGACGGAGAGGTATATGTGCACCAAATATGAAGCAGGAATACCTCATCGAAAGGCAAGTTTCATTGGAGATCACTGAAAATCTTTTAATAGAAATTATCCTCAATAAAAATTAAATAATCTTCACCAAGCGAAAATCGTGATCCTTTGTAGAGAGTCTACACGTGATTAACGAGCGATGACAGGATTGCACCGTTTCGACACTATCGAACGCTCTCTCATAGTCAATAGAGGATAGAACAAGAGATGTGCTGTATTCCCGCAGACATCAATGATCCGTGACAAGGTTTAAATGTAATCCATGCTGCGGAAATCCACTCGGAATTCTGCTTGTCCAATTGGCTGTGCCTCATCCAAGGTCTTCGATATGAGCAAGAAAACGACATTCGTGCAAAGCTTACAGAGTACACTTAACCCTTTCAGAACCACATGTAGCACTCATGGTACATTTTTTCGCGGTTTTTTCTCGTGGAACACAGAATTTCCACTAGGCTTTAAGTGGTCATTCGATAGCTGAGAAAATTTCAGTTTTGATGGTACGCTTGCTTTTTGAAATCTCTTTTCTGGTGAACTGTCGCAACTTAGAGAAAACTGCGTTTTTTTTCCTCGAAGTGCACAGTGTGATTGCACTCGTGTTTGCATGGTCTTTTCACCGGACGCAAGAATTTGATCGAAGTTTTAGTAGTTATGCGATAGCCTAAAAAACATTCCAAATATATACTTAGTTCTTGAATCAAATGGCAAATGTACGTTTCTAAAGCGCTGTAAAAACTGACAAAAATTGCGTTTTGCCTCCAGAGTGCTTTGCGTGCCTCGTTATCATTTATACTTGGCTTTACAATAGATTTTCAATAATCATTCGACAGTTCGAAAGGTGTGGATTCTAAAGACTAATTTACTTTATAACTAATTTGATTTATAAGTGATAGTGCGCTGACCAAAGGAATTAGATTTCGTTTTAAGCTCTGAGTAAATGGCCCGCCGCTTCAATTTTACAGTAGATCTATTGGTAATCGTATAGTGGAATTAGTGCTCTGGAGAAAATTTGGAAACAGAATAAGATGATGTTCCACTAGAAGCCTTCTGTAAAAGTTTTTTCTAGTAAAAAGAACTTCCTCGTATCTCAAAAATTTCCACTTTTCCAGACAAAGGCCACATCAATGGGGAAATAGCGCATTGCCATTTCATATTTCTTATTTCCTGACAAATGCAAAGGTTTAATTCAAAAAAACATTTTCTTCAATGTATGCCTTTTTAAGAACCTTATATGGTGTCACTTTCAGTACATAGTTGGAATAAGCCTTCATAGAGCTCACAATTATCAATTTATAGAGCACTTTGGAGAACTTGGATATTTCTGACCCAAATTTTTCAAACCTTCCATTAACGTTGCTAATCTTTTGTTTAAAATATCCATTCAAATTTATAGAACAAGGAGTGATCATTAGCACTTCAACCCAAATATCTGTACCGGTCAACAATTACTCGCGCCGCATAGAATTTTGCTTGCTACATTCAACAATGCATGCATACTAAGACAATAAACATCAAACCCTGAAATAATAAGTTGTCTGCAGTATTATACGATATGATTTCTCGAGCAAATTATACATCTTGTCGAACGCTATAATGCCTAAGAAGGCATCTCTGACGAGCAGTATTACAACCAGTTTAAACAAAGATACTGCTTATATCGACTGCACTTCGTGCTTATTCGTATAGTTATGCTTCTAGTATAAGCAGTACTTGCACCTATTTTCTATAAGATCCAACGTTCACGACGTGGTAAAATGACTTCCAAAATACGCCTGGGTGTGGGTTGTTTAGCGATACGATTTTGTAAGTACTTAAGACTAACTTTCACCTGGAAATCAGTGAAGGTTATTTTTTCACGTAGTGTCTGAGAATTTTCTACGCCTTCATGAGGCACATATGCGTCATCAGGTGGAAAAAAGGCGGATGTAGCTAAAATGTGAAACTAGATATTGCGAAGCAATATCGCAACGAAATGCACACCTATTTACATGTATTCCTGGTGTAGATTAGTAGTATTTCTGTCCAGCAGTTTCGAGGTGTTAAATATAGCATTTATTGAATACTAGTGATGCACAATAAGGTGAAGTAATGCAGCATAGATACTACAGCAGCCGTGGTGGCTTACGTTTCGGCGAGGGTTCGCCATCTTCAGAGCCTGGAAAGGTCAAATTGATTTGCAAATCATCCAGTTAAAAGCCTCCATAACCTCAGCAAACGTAAGAAACGAATTTTGGATAGCATAGTAAAAACTTCATTACAGAAACACACTCTCCGCTTGAATGTTTTAGGTCTTTCAATTATTCATTGAAGACCTGCCACTTAGAGTCAGTACGCAAGTGAGACTGTGCCTGGCTCAGGCTGGTAAGATTAACCTGAGGTATGTTGCGAGATCACGCGTTATTACGAGGCAATCCTCTCTGCGGTTTATTTTTGAGCCTTTAATATTTAACTAAAAGGCTTCCAAAGGTTTACGCGCAGATGTTCCTAATTCCTGTGCAAGGACCGTGAATCAAACGTCAAAATCTGCCCCTTTGTGCTTTCGTTCCTTATGCGTGCCTAGTGGGGTTTTTGGCTCGGAGTTATGTTTCCCAGCTAAGTGCTCTTTTATACTGGTGCAGAGTGGTCTACCCGTCTCGCCAATATATTCATCCCCGCATGCCTCGCAAGTGATCAGGTAAATTGTACCACATATCATGCAATCTCAGACCTCAGAGGGGGTCGAACCCGCGTTACATTAACACCGGGGGCATGTGCTACCACTACACCACCGAGGTGATTCGATCTCGCGCTCATGGCTCACCAAGCCATCCATCCCTCCGGGGTCGGTAAATTGGTACCAGACAGGTCTCAAACTTGTCTGGGAGGATGAGCAGCACTGACTCGGTTCAGCGGGAGGCCTCCGCGAGTCATTGTAAAGGCCAGATATGCATTCAATCACCTCAAAACGAAGTTGAAAATTGAAGTCGAATGCATGGCGCATCCCTCAGGGATTGATCAACGCCGAGAGCTCTATCTATCATGCAATCTCCGTCTCCGCCGTTTGGGCAAACTTTGATGTTTTTCGTTTCGCAGAGGCGATCATACAGACGGTAGCGGACCAGTTGGTGCTTTAATGTATTTGGTGGTATCTCGGCTACTACTACAAATTTACCCAACCTGCTCTTTTGAAGCATCGTTTAATAGCTGCACTTAGTTCGTTAGAGATAAAGGGCAGGAAGAAAGGAACTTTATCCTCGTCAGACTTTCCGTTTGTTGGTGCCGAATTTCCTCTAATCGTAACCTGAACAGCCTCTACCGTGCTGTAACCATTAGAGATCGCTATTTTCGCGCCAAGCTTAAAGACTCTACCTTACATTCTTTTCCTGTGAGTACACTAACAGCTAATAGAAACATGTTTTTCACAAGTTCGCATTTTGCGTGCGACGGATGAGAAGATAGGTAATGATGAACAGGAATGGTTTCGTTGCTTGGCTTGCAGACCATTTTGCGTTGTTGGAGTTCTTGGATAGGTTGACTTGAACGTTTCAAGCTATGCAATCCAGAATTCGTTCCTTATGTTTTTTGCTTCAGTTACTGAGGCTTTTGACTAAATGATTTGTGAATCAATTTGACCCTTCCAGGCTCTGAAGATGGCAAACCTCTCCGAAACGTAAGCCACCACGATTGTTGTACTGCTTATGCTGTACTGATCTATTCTTATTATGCCGAGGTTAACTGATTGTCAGTCTTGGGAATTATTCTTGGTGTATGATCAAGATAAGCAGCAATTTCGGTGAAATCCATAAGCAACTTGAGCTTGTTGTAGCTACGGAGGACTTCAAAATTTACTCGTCGTTGGGGCGACGATGGGACCGTGCGCTGTGGAAATAATCACAACATCTCTCTTGTCATTCCATCTGAGCACCATAACACCTTCCTTGTTCTGTACGGCCATTGTGTACCCCTTCTCCAGTTGGTGTTGCATGCATTCATTAGGTAATCCTCCCCTATTCTTTCTGTACGTCCCGAACAAGTGCAATTAGTGTACCCCTAAACGGTATAGAGGTGTCGGCTTTTATCTAATAAGCCATTCATTGAGTCCATCACAATGCTGTCTGAGATTCGTTTGGTGTGCATGGGTGTTGTGCCTGTACTTGCGTATGGGAACGTGTTGTACGTGTATCCTCTTGAACTGCACAGTTTAAGCAGTCACGTCCTATATCTGTGCTTTTTTCAGTTACGTCAATTACGTTACACTTAAAATTCTTTCCCTAGACGGAGAGAAATTCTCAAATAAATAACAAAAGCGAGCTTTTCGGGCGCAAATGAGATCTCTGCGCGCAGCTTCATTAGAATGAGCACGATTTTCGTTTTTTTACTCGAAAATATTTATTCTGTCGCAAGAAAATGTTCAAATTTGTTCCTATAATCTAATTCAACACGATTACCTGTACATGCTAATATGATTTTGATGCGTATTTATGTCTTATGTACGAAGAAAACTCTGAGGCTGAGACGTAATTTCCTTTTTTGTTTCTCACAACATTCTGTAAAAACTCCTTACAATAAGAAATTAGTTCCACAATTTCCATTAATTGATGCTATCAAACACCTGATGAACTTTGAACGTAAAGCCATTCGCAGACCAAACCGAGCGAACATAAAAAACTGAATTTGGAAAGCATCTTTGTTTTCGCTAAACAGTGCACTGAAAAAAATGAAATACCATCTAAGAAATCGTAATCGCGAAAATAAAGCTATCGAGTGGCTACTAAAGGTTTAGAGAAGAAACTTTCTTCATCGAAGAATGGCTTTTGTGTTTCTATTACTCTTATTGTTCTGAATGGCTTTTTGTGTTCTGTTACCGATGAGCTATTATCGATAACCTGGCATCGCATGCACTGTGATACATCTTTTTTTGATAAGATCTTCATTTTTTCCGGTTTTCAATCACTGTTATAACTTCTAAATATTTTATATAGTAAAATATATCAAAACTGATATATTTATATCAATAAATTCATTGTACAAGTTATTACAATTGAGTGGATGCAAGCATCGATGTGGTTGTGTAGTAAAAGAGAGATTCTTAATCATACATAGACATTATATCTGCATCAAAAGCATACGATTATGTAGAGAAAACCATTATGCATCCAAATACAAGCCCTTGATCTACCTCGAAAACGGTGAAAAACCTTAACCAAATAACAAAAATCGCGCATCGGCTGCGATTTGCACTGGGCGCGGGTGGTTACAACTGATGGTCCTGTAAGAGTTAATAAGCATTTTAGACGGTAGTCGCAGTAAACTCCTTTTTTCACCCTTCTTTGGTAGCATGAATGTGCGCGAAGTCCTCCATTGGCCTGGAATTTTCTTTCTGAAGGCATGATGTCTTTTCCTTGCGGGAAATACATGGGGACTGTGGTTACCAGCTTTAAGGCAATCACCAATGATATTATCATGTCCTGAAGCTCTGCCTCTCTTCATGCGTCTATTGGCAACTCAAACTTTAGAGGCCGTAGCCGCGAGAGGAATCTCACCAGTGAGAAGATCGGGGTCGACACTGATGTATGAAACGGAAAAGTTCGGCGTGGAACTTTTCAGTTATCAGTGTCATACCATGGCGACACATAGTAGTGACCATCTTCATTGTTAGCAGAACTTCTTCAGAGTAGATTCTTTTTTAAGCTGCCTTATATAACTTTTCTGCCTATAACGATGCCGGTCCCCCTGCAAAAACTTTCCATAATTGACATTTATTACGAGCCTGATTAGGTATGTCGCAGAAAAATCAAGTTACATTTCCATTCTCTTTCCAAACAACTTGATGGTAGCAGAGACGAATTTTGAACAGGTTCTCTTTTGCTATCCGAGTGGAAATGGAGAAACCACCCCTTTCGCTGGACAAAAACTTTTCCTTAAACTGTTAATAATCATTCGAAAGTTTGTATCTCGGACGACAACTATACGAAATCGTTCTTCGAAAAGGCGTTTCTGAAGCCTGTAGCATTCAGAATAAAGTCATGTTTCACACCGCCATGTGCTTCTGTTTTTGGCACGTTTATACTCCCCTGGAACTACGAAAAGTACATGAGTGCGTAAAGGAATTCTCGTAATATCAAATTCATACGTTTTATTTGAACTTAATCTGGAAGCGGAGAAAAATCCCAAACTCGAAGACAAAAATCGCAACACACATTTGAGTCGCGCCAACGCAATCGATTGGTCGCGATCGATCCACGTTCCCACACACACATTAGCCGGCAAGCAAAACGCGGAATATGTAAAAGTCAACCTTATTTTCACTACTACACTACAGTGAAACGGTTTTGTCATAAGTTGAGCATAGTGCTGCAATCGCCGAAACATACGCTATCGAAAGGTTGCAAATGATTCAGCGGAAAAGATCTGTTCTCAAGAAATAAGCGTGTGTGAAGCACAAAAAAAATCTTTTTGCTGGAGCTCTATAAAGAAACCTTTCTAATAACAAGCATATTCTTAAACTCTTCAAAATTTATCCTATCGAACATTTACTAGCAGTCTAAGGAAAGAGCTTTGTTTAGCAAAATACAAGTGTGATAATGATTAAAAAGGAGGGACGCGTATGAAATATATTTTTGTTTTATAATGCTGCAGTGTTGTAAAAAGCCTTTTTGGTTCATTTTCGTCCGGTATACAAATTTTCAAGCCTATCCCCTGTGCTGGACGACAAAGAGTTTCCAATAATAGACTTAGCAAGCAATAAAGCTTAATCTCGAGTTATGCCCGTACGTGGCTGGTGTTTTGGAAAGACCCTTCTGTAGCGCTGAAGATTCCAAAAACAAGATTATTTTCACACGAGCATATTTCTCGCCAAGACAGAGCTTTTTCTTCAGACTATTAATAACCATTTGATAGCGTACAGTTTATCAAACCTAGCGCTATGCCTATAGTTCTGAAAGACCGTTTTCTACAAGGCAGCACAAGGAAAATGAGATTGATCCGTATGAGCAAGCAAGTGGTCCTTTCGCAAATTCACGAGCTACTAGGTGAGGCAACAAGGTGGAATGATGCGATGATCGATTTTCGAACATATGAAGGTGTAGGGAAAATCTAGTGCTATTTGAATGTCATCGAATCGCTCTTTGGAAGTGATAGCACGTTCTCAGCCTCTGTGATTTCCACCAAAGTGAACAATAATGATGATTGATCTATCCGTATTCATTACAAAATAAAAGTATTTAGAGTCATTTCAGCAGAGTCAAACATTTTATCTGGAGTTTTTCTTTCAAAGCAGATAAACGAAAACTAATAGAATAACCAAGGTAGCACTAGCATAAGACCGGCCAAAATTCGATCAATAATTGCGCAACCCCCATTGCCGCCTCACTCAACGGCCCGTGAGCTGGCCAAAGACCACTTGCTCGCGCAAGCAATTGAATCTTATTTTTTTTGCTGCAATGCACGAAAACGGTCTTTCAAATAGGCACAACGTTGGAATCGCTAAATTTACACTATCTAGTGATTACTAATAGTTTAGAGAATGAGCTCTATCCAGCGAGAAATATGCGCTTGTGAAACATGATCTTGTTTGAGTTTCCCGGAGTTATAAAAGGGTCTTTTTGAAGAAAATGGCCGAGTACATGAATAGTTTGAAAAGTAAGCTTTCGCATAATTACTAACATTCTTCATGAACACCCTTGTGGAGTGCAGGGGATAGTTTTAAAAATTTGTGCTGCCAAATGGAAAAGAACCGGCTCTTAAGAGAAATGAGCATACATAATAGGCCTCCGATATTCAAGCTTTCTAACGTTCACTGACACTCTTTTGGAAACTTGATTTCCATGAAAGAGACGTGTATGGATCAAGTAGGAGTCGTAGATTTCGTTCTCCTTTCGTCCTTCTGTTCAAAATTTTCCTACTTCATATTCATTTATACTGGTCGTCCTAATCGGGCATCAAAGTCTCCAACGCCAAACATGTGAGAGGACTTTTCGTTGCTGATGACCTTCACCAAATCGTTGTGAAACGCGAGTAATTCGCTCTCATCAGCTATACAAGTTGATAAATAGCAGTTCATGATACTCACTTTCTTTTGAACCAAATTGAAGGTGATAGCGGGGCGCTCTGATAGGACTTCGTACGAAATAAACTCAATGGGAGATGATAAATGGTAAACGGCAAAGCTGAGTCTTCGACATTTTGTACCGAAAACTTTGCTCCTTGATTAACGATGACTTCGTCGCCCCAGTTGTTTTATGCCCTATAGTGATTATGTTGCAAGCGTTGTGAGCATAGTGATAAGAGACGTAGTAAACTGATACTAATGCCAATATTTGAATCTAGACGGTTAAATCAAACTTTCCTTCTCTCCGGAGTTACAACAAATTGAGGTTGGATCACCTCGCTCCACGAATCTCAAAAAGTTGACAACTCACTATGATGCAGGCGAGTAAACAGCCTGAGATGGCTTAATGTGAATTTTACCAAGAATTAACTCAAAAAACGTCAAACGGCATTCATAAAGCGGAGGACAATCCAGAAGCAGCATCGAACCTATAGAGGATATATTCGAAGACTTTCGCAGATGACTGATGCGAGGAAGAGATTGATACTAGAAGAATGAAAAAATGAACAATGGAAGTAATATTGTCAGTGGTAACCTGTTATTTGATTCATGATCAACATTGGGAGTTATCGTGAAACGGTAATGTTCAAATACTCGATATTATGTAAAACTCTTTGAGTAATTGAGTAGACAGGAGTAAACTGAAAATTAATCTTTTTGAAAGGACCGTATGCTTTATTCTCCGAAAACTTCACTGAAAATGGTTTCTGATCAGCATCTCATATCACCTTTTTTTGCATACGACAAAAACAATCACCAAAACGAGCAGTAGACCGACTACTCCGGCTAGCAACCAACCGAAGCCCTAAAAGTTGAATAATAAGTGGATGTATTGGAATGTCCTACCTTCACCATTTTATGTCAAGCAACAATTCGATCGGGCATTGTAAATGTGATCAAATTAAGATTTCTGATTCAAACATCATCTATAAGCATACAACACGCTTTATATCATGTTAAAACACGGCAGATATGTCTTTATCGAGATTACATCATTTACTATCTACAGTTTTCTAACAATGGCCGATAATTTAGAGGCCGAAGTCGATGAAGTAACCGTAAGTGTGTTGCGGGGGACTTATAATCACTGCGCTGTACGTGCCCATACAGTTTGAAGGTCTAGGAAAATTTCTATTTGTACACGACCTTCGTCCTTGCTAACAACACTTGTTACTCATAATGAGTTAGAAATTTTCTCAACTGACGTGCTTTTACACCACACTGTCTAGTAGATACGGAACTCTAAACGGCACTTAATTAATAAACTCACAGTGACTGATCCACAACACTCCGTCCACAGCGGTCCGCAACACTCGTATCCTTATACGGCCATGGATTTACCACACCTAGTGAGCCCACATATCTAAAGTATTTCATATTTTTTTCACTTGAAAAGTGGATTTGGCCAAGGGCTTTTCTTACTTGCTCTTCCGTTGGCATAAACTTCATTTTTCGCAGCCTAGAAACGTGCCGTACACTCGGTGACTGTCAGCTGCTTGGCACCTCGCAAAAATCTGGAACACAGGCATACTTTATTCTTTTTAAAAAACTACATTCGTACTGGAAAGATGCAAGCTAAATCGAAAGCTGATCGCACTTCATGTGGCTTTATTTTACGCTAGGATGCAAAATTATGATCGAAAGCACTTACCACACTTCGATTGCTTTGAACAAGCAACCGATTAACCTATTAGGCTAATAAGTATGTTGAAAATAACAGCCATAGCGATAAGATCCATAGAGTTACATAGATCAGATCTGTATATCTGTGCAGATATGACGCACAATGGTGATTTTCTTATGAAGTGCTAAATGTAGATGAGGTACATGGGCTATTTCTTCAGGAATCTTTTTGGCAAGACGAACTTTGCCTGTTGAAGCAATTGGTGCCCACTATTTTACTATTTATCCACTTAATTATTATCAATTTTATTTTGTAGATAAACAGTGTGAAGGGCTAGCAGCACGTTTCAGCGAAAACAACTGATTCCAAACCCCAGTCCCAGCTTTAAAAGATTGCTAAAGTCGACACTATCAGCAAAACTGTTATTTATCAGTGTTTCCAATACCGACTATCTATTAACCTCAACATGCTTCAATAAGTCCTAATTTTTGTCTTTGAGCCAAACACGAGGTGTTGGATTATCCAGTGGAACACATATAGAAAAAAGCGGTATGTTGGGAGATGATTTTGTGCTTGATGCGATTGAAATCTATGTCTGGTATTTTTTTTTTTCTAAAGGAGTGACTGATTGCATTGCAAACAACTTGACCTTCTGAGGTTATGAAGAAGACGGACTGCCGACACGTCAGCTGTTGAATAAAAGAATTATATAACACCTCGTGTCTGGCTCAAAGAAGCAAGTTGAAAATCTGCTCCATTATGTGCCTATGTCCTATGCGTGCCTAGAGAAGTGTTTGTTTGATTCAATATATCGCTTGTAAGCTAGGTGTTCTTTTGAGCTGACACAAAGTGACCCACCCGTTTAATCAAAGTATATTCGCTGCACGTACTCTGCAAGTGATTAGGTGAACTGCACTTATGTCAATACAATCACCGTCTCTATAGTTAAGGCATACTTTACATTATTCCGATGTACAAAGATGGTGGTATAAGCGGTTGTAAACTAGTTTGCGCCTCAGAGTATTTGGTGCTGTTTCAATAAGCAATACCGATTTCTCTGAACCTGATCTTTTTGAACAACGAATTTGAGGTGCATTTATCTCATTTGAAGAAAAGGAGCGTGAACGCGACTCACCTTTGTAAGAATCGCCGTTTGGAGACATGTCGTTTCCTCTAAACCTAAACCGAAGAGCTGCACATTCGTAACCATTATAAATGGTTATTACCCGAGTCAGTTTCACTGATTCTTTTCTCTGCTCTCTTTCATTGCAAGCACCGGCAGTTGTTCGAGACATGTTTCTTATCAGCGCTTTTTTATATGTGAGAGAAGTGAGAGGACAGGTAATGAATTAGGATATTTTTGCTACTTGACTTTCGATACCACTTTTAATGCAGTCGTTATTGGATAGGATAATTTGCACGTTCAGGATAGGGAGTCAGTTATCTTTCGTTATCTTGCATGTGAATTTCATATAGTCTGACGGTTCATTCAGCACTTTAAAACATCTGCCTATTTCCTCTTGAGTGAAGGAAACAACCAGACAATTATCTATAAACCTACAATAGATCAACGGTTGGGGATCACTTCTGGAGCTCCCACTTTGGACATAAGCTAAGTTGGGCCCCAGTCGCTGCCTCGTTGCCGATTCTTTGATCTGCGCTAGATAGCAGTTCAGACACTCTTTCAAAAAAGCCAAGAGCTGTTGTATCGAAAGGCCATATATGTTAATCGCTCTTCGATGTTATGTAAGAAGCTCATGGATGGCTTACAACGCAGAGTCCTTCCGACATGCTGGCATGGAGGGCTGTCATGTCGAATGACTGGACCGCGTACGCGTTGCTGGGAAGTGCGTTACGTAGACGATCCAAGAACATTCGATTGTTGGTAAGATGGGCTGAAATGTGTTACAGCAATTGGGATATTATTAGAGTTGAAAACCATGTTGATCTATCCGTCGCTCCGTTCACACGGCCGATGGTGTTTCTAACTTGAATATTGATGGATCAGTAAACGTTAGATCATCAATGGATACCAACTTGTGTGTTTTTATCTGTATGTATAAGACTGGATATGATGGCAACTGAATTTCCAATTGGAATATATAAGACAGCTTAAGATTGCCGCTTTTGTCAACTTGACTCATTCACTGTTTAATTTGCGGCACCGACTTTTATATTCTTTTTCAGAAAATGGGCGATAAAGTGGAGCATCCTCAGAGAAATTGCCACCTTTGTCATTAAGGGATAATCCTATGTTTTCTTGCCTTATTAGCTCGCGGACATCTTTCATTGCACACTTTTGTATGCAAAGGTCTTTCTCGCACAGGAACTTAGAACGTTGGCGCGTAAGATTTTGAAAGCATTTTAATTTATACCACCAATTCAACCATGAATCGCAGGAAGAAATGTCCGGCAATCATTCGTGATATGTGACAGTATTCGAGACAATTGGTTTAATGTGTGAGGTACACTAAGCGTTCATGTGCTCTTCGCCTGGTCTTCACTTGAATTATTCAAAGGAAGGCTCATTAAGCGATGAGCATGTTGAAAGCGGACTTCGTGTTTGATGCGATGGAAATTTAGTCTGGTGACTTTCTCAATGGAGTAATAGAAGTAATCAAGGTGTTTGGCTGACTGGGTTGTGGACAACCTGATCTTTCCAGGCTCTGGAAGAGGCGAAACTGCCGAAACGTTAGCTTTTGAATAAGCTGTGTCCTGGTGCTTGACTTAGGAAGAATATAAACAGTTACAACTAAAGGTGCTCAATAAAATGGTTTGCATGTTAATTTGAGATAAAAAAGTTACTCATTCAATGAAAAGAAAAGTAAACTGGTCAACATTTCAGATCACTTCCGCCGCCTGCATAGAATCAGATACAGTAGCAAAACGAAAACAACAGTGGCAGATACGAAGGCTATCTAACCAAAAGTCTAAAAAGCACAAAAATAGTAACACAAATACTCAT
Organism: Parelaphostrongylus tenuis; assembly: GCA_019055375.1. NCBI lineage: Eukaryota > Metazoa > Nematoda > Chromadorea > Rhabditida > Metastrongylidae > Parelaphostrongylus > Parelaphostrongylus tenuis. The sequence goes on from JAHQIW010006091.1 coordinate 17,044, forward strand.
AAGATGATTATCTCAGAGAAAAATTAAGAAAACTGCAACAATTGACTTGGTGAATTTTTACTTGGTAATCAATCGCATGCACCGAACGCTTTAGATAGGGGCAGTTGCAGCTTTACTTGGGATTTCTGTCATTTTCCTAATATAGATTCTCATTAATGACATATCTTAGCTTGAGCCGAGGTTATGAACGGAGCTGCTCAAAGTTTTTTGGTACGTATATGCTAGACACCGACAAATTAAAAACGATCTTATTCGCTAGACAGGATCTTTTCATAGAAATAATAGTAATCATTCGAAAGCTTAGATTTCTGGCTACAGTCTCGTGGAACAATTTTTTGAAAGACTCTTTTATAACACTATAAATTCCTTATGTTTCACACCCGCCTCGCGCCTTCATCTATCGCGCTTAAAATTTGTTGGAAGCACGAAAAGCATACCAATGTGTGCAGAAACTCGCAATGTCTAAGTCAATCGCTTTATCTGGAGTTTCTTTCTCAGCGGAATAAAATTTCACCAAAAATGTAAGACTTGATGGAATTTTCCCTGCTAAACGGTGTTTCCAGAAAACAAGTGCAGCGCTGGATTGAAACCTACGCTTGCGATTGACTGCTAATAGTCTAAAGAAAGACCTCTGTCAGGCTAAAGAAAGACCTCTGTCAGGCAAGGTGTAAAACACAAATCTTTTCTTTCTCCTATAACGCTATCAAAAGAGCTTTATCAAAAATCAGACATTTTTTGAATTCTTCGAAACTTGTGCAATCGAGTGAGTACTAGCACTTCATAGAGAAATATGAACGAGATACGAGAAAACATGTGGTCGTGTGATACATAATATTATTTTGGATGTTACAGCGTTATAAAGGGGTGTTTTGAAAAACTACGTGTAGCTTTAGCCAGAAATCTAAGCTTTCGGATTATAATTTCGAATAACGCTTTCATGCAAAGTTTCTGTTCACCAAAAGAGATCGGTTTTTTATTTGTTGCCATCTAATGCTGGATCCAGGTATTTGGATCCTGTCCATTTCTATATTTTATACCGCACAATGTATAGAAAAAACTACGATTCATTGTAACGATAAAGGTTTACAGAACAGTAATTCGCCTTTCAAATTACTTCTTCAATGAACTCGCTCGTGAAAAAGCTTTTTGCATTTTATCAGACGCAAAATGAAAATTTCGTTAGTCGCCGCGCCGTCTACCACTGTTTGATAAGCTATCGACTAATTCCAGGATATACAGACATTTTTTGAGTACCTTGAAAAGTCTATGTTCAAAATGCTCTGCTTTCCTGCTCACCTGTCATTTTATAAATGGCAACTTATGATGGATGACGGAAGCTATGATGAAATCACTCCACTAATATCAAAACTCTCAGCTTATAGTACGCGAAGTTCCATGAGGATTGGGATTTTGGAACAAAATTTAGAATTAATCCTACAGTGACTGATCCACTGCACTCCGGAATCAGCGGTCCGCAACATTCGTACTCATATATGCCGATGGACTGAGCTTGCCTTCCCAAATGACATGACTGAAGCCCTTCATATCTATCCGCTACAAGACTCAAATTGGTCACCATCTTTGTCCTCACCTTTCCTGCCTCTGAAAGAGCACTTACTGCTTCCTCACTCATTATGCTTAACTTAGAGAGATGTTTAAACCAGGATTGCTAGTTGTTTAGCTTTATGAAAATCTAAAATATTAACATTCGTTAACCGCCGCTCTGAAAAAACACATTTTCAAAAACTGATTTTGACTTCAGCAGTGGATCAGATCTCGTTTCATACTGTTTTCTACTGCTACGTGAAAATAACATCAGAAACGCCTACCACACACTTCAAGTGATGTCCGCAGATGAAATAAACAATTTGACTCTAAAGAAATTAATATGTTGAGAATGATAGTGATAATGGCAACGTTTGCATAATTACTGAGAGAAGATAAAGGCGATGACTGTTTGGTACATATATTGTATCAGAAGCTAATATATAACAGAAAGACAACAAGTAGTGTGAAAAAAATTCCTAAACACTGCTTCAATTGACAGGCTAATGCGAGCTTTGTCTAGTGTCAAGGACCCACATTGTAAAAATATTTACTGTAGACACATAACTCAATTCATCGTGACTCTGATGAAGAGGAAATTGCCAAAACGCTGGTCATAATAAGTTGTTCCATAAGTTTTGGCATTAGGAAATAAACACCAAATAATTGACCGAAAGCAATTAAAATTGCATGAGCTTGGTACAGTTCAATTGCGCATTTTTTGCGAACATTTTGAAATACAACTCGTCCATATTTGCTGTATGATGGAGCTGTCGTGGGAACATTCACTTGCTCGTCATGCACTAATGGCACGTAATGGAAATTGCTACTGAGCGGCGCGCAAGATCAATGGAGCTTCTCGTGGGAGGCTCGAGTGCGAATAACCTCTCAGACTTTTCCTTCAACTTTGAACTTCGCATACCACTTCCTAGCCGTTATTTCTGCAAAGATTTCATCGTCCCGAGCTCCACTGATCTTGTGCGCCGCTTCACTACCATTTTTCATAAGAGCCATTCGTACTTGAGTAACAAGTGAATTTGTCACAGCCCAGTTGTTCGTAAGAAAATGTACAATTGTACGATGTCGAGTTTATGCAATTTTAATCACTTCTGGATAATGAATTTGGTATTTTATTTCCCTGGTGCCAAAACCTATGACGACCTTATACTAACAGAGATTTATAAAATCTCATGCTGGCTCATCAATAAATATCAACTGATTGAACAATATTGACTGACTAGAGTGCTGCGGTAGAGTAGGAACTCGAATCTAAGGCGCTTCCAAACCAGTATTACTCTTTTCGGAGACTTATGGGTAACCCACTACATCTTTGAGACCCTCGATTTACCTCCCTCAATCGTGTTTCATTCCATTCGCTAGCTTCAGCAATCACCTGCCAACGATATGACTCTAAGACCATAGATTGATATGATGTTGAGTT
>JAHQIW010006092.1:600000-756265 GCA_019055375.1 Parelaphostrongylus tenuis
GGAAATACAAAAGACAGAAAAATCTACATCTCCAATAACCAAAGGCTAAAATTTGAGGAGTTTACGCTTCTCACCTCAACAACCTCACTGATGTTTAGCTGCGGCGCCATTAGAAGGCGGATATTGGAATCTAGTTTGAAGTCACCAGAACATAGATGGTGAGCCAATTTTCGAATAACTTCAGAAGCACTGAAGATATAAATTTTGATTCAAAACACTTAAGAGTGATTCAATCATTTCACCCACTTGGTCGAAATGCCCACCACCGTCATCCTCGTTTTACCCTTTCCACGTGAGATCAGTGCACGAATTTCACCTTTTTGTTCACAAGAGGTTAAGTTGAAATCATGGCGCTGGGCGTCGTGGCCTATTGTTACACTATGTGTCTCAGATTCTAGGCCGACAGCTTCAACGGTTAACTGAAACGTCACCGATGTTGCCACAGAGCTTACACATTTCAAAGTCATAGTGTTTTTGATCATAGATGTAATTCACACGAGCACAAACGACATGCTAACAAAGCTGTGCGTGAAAATTACAACAAGAAACAAACTTCGTGACTTCCGGGTGGCAGTATTCTCCAGTATTCTCCATTGGAAGTAGTAATTACAGTCTTACCTGAAATAGATGATGACAACTTGTAACATGGCTCAGCGTCTAACCAAATGTAACAATTTCAGAAAAAACAATGACATAAGAGTTCAACAGTCTATATCATATCGATTAAGACATCAACTATATTGAAAAAAGGAAAAAAAATCCAAAAGGTAAGAAGAAAGCTAAGCTAACTGATAGCTAAGAGGTGACAAAGTAATACAGTAGAAAAGTATGGTGAACATTCCATGCAAACTTTCCCAGATTGACACTATTTAGACGTAACAAAACGGCAATAAGATGGAGTTTTTCTTAACTTGCCCAACGGAAACGGTTGCATTCTGAACCGGCTTTCCATCAGAATTCCTTACTAAGCCATAGACACCTTTATGTGCCATTTCCAAATAAGACAATAGAGCAAACTGATGTTCAGCCCAAAACCTTAAAAAAGCAGAAAAGTGATCATTACTTAGAGGTAATGAAAGAAGAAGTAATAATAAAGTGCTTGCAAAAGAAAAACCAACTTTTGAAGCATATTATTCGAAGGGAACTTGATGCAGCCCATCTCGATTGTGATCTCAAAAGCATTCGTGTGTAAATACTGCCAATCTTGCATCCCACCAGCTAAGTGATACCTAACATGTGAAACTGAGTTGGATCCAACTATTTTTGTGACGTCCAGTAGATAATAAAAAAGAAGTGATGTTTTCATTACAGTACCAAGCAGCACCGTTCGTAATTCCGTTGAAAAATACGTCTCCGTCCTCAGACAGTCCACATCGACGTCCAGTTTTCCACATACGTGGATGCGCCCGGGCGTATCGATATGCCAACTCCACAAACAGTTTGTCATCAGGCGTCTAAACTAAAGATACATGATAGGAACTCTTATTCCTTCACAACTATCGATGGCAGCACCAACATAGTCCAGCATAAGATGGCATAAACCTATAACACAGTCAACTTGACTAGCTACTGAATATCAACTAACACATCGCCTTAGATTGGATGCCAAGTTTTGACGAAGCTACCAAACTTTCTTCGATGCATCAGAGCCATTGGTATCAGTGCACATTAACACAGCTATCTCAAGAATACAGAGAGAAACCTGCTTGACCAGCATCAACCAGTCGTTGATACTGGACCAAAACTACGTTCCCACAAGATATCATAAAGATTGCTCGCTTCATTGCACCGTAACAATAGAGAATCCTCATAGTCCACTTCGCTACGTATAAAACCAACGAATGAAAAGAGCGATATCGCTGATTAAATGAATGCCAATTCCCTTAGCATTCGTTCATGGAATCTGATATGAAATGTTGGTGCTTCCGCGTAAATCTACCCGTCTTCAACCACGATAACCCGTTGAGGACCATCGTTAATAGGAAGGCAGCGTCGCGCCTTCGCTTGCGCGGCACTCGCAGGGAGCGGTATGTGCGTGTCTCTGCAGGGATGTCATGCTGTCTGCACTTGCCTTCCTACGAAATGCGCCTGTATTCCCATAAGACGCGACATCGCCATGACAGTAGCTAAGCGAGATTCGACGTCACACGAGACGGCACGAAAGTCTTTAGAGGGAAAATTCTTATGAGATCCCATCATTGCACATGACTATCTTATGTCCTTCGTCTCCGCACACAAAGACTAAAAGTTTCATCAACTACTGGTTACTATCTAAGACCGGTCGAAAAAAGCATTGCGTGAAGATCTTCCTATTTATGTTCGAATTTGTCTGCACAAAACTCATTTCTAAGGAAAAAGAAAGACTAGCGAAAAGAAACACATGATAGGAAAACGATTCAAGAATGACAATCGTGCCGTCGGAAATGGAGATCGCTTAAGAGCACAGCCGATGCAAATATCACGAACATTTCTACAGAAGTAGCTAATTACTATTTCAAAACCAACGACATGAAATGATCATATAAGAAGCAAAAAGCAGTTTTCATACATAGTCTAGGGAGCAGTGTCGATCATTCATAAACCTTCGGAAATTCGACTGATAGAAACAGGTGACTACCATGGGGAGGGGATAGGAACGAATAATTACGCTGGAGACTGTACCCTTACGAGAAAGAGCCATTCAACTACAAATAACTAGAAAAGCGAGAGAAAAACAATCGACACAAAAAAGATTTGTTTAAATCAGAGACAATCGACTAATATCCCTTTCTGCTGCATATCATATAAAAAATGAAAGAAATAAATGCACATAAATTTCTATAAGAGAGGAGAGCCACTAACTTGTCAAGCCCATTGTGCAAATTTGTGTAAAGCTAACCTTTACTCAGTGCTTAATTCCATTTTAACGGTGGTAGAGTAGGATGTGAAATGCAACCACAAGCATACAGCGATAAGAGCAAATTTTGGAACCTGATGTATGTAATGAGCTTGAGTCGCCACTAATTTCCGAAGCAGTGTTCGTTCGCACTACACCATCGGAATCCTCTCGCTGTCTTTCTTTCAGCCAAGTTTTGACGTGTCGGTTGCCAATATTAATCGTCGCTAACTCTTTGGTGACCATGGGGGTTTTTATTGATGCTCCGCACGCGACGTCAAATCTCGCTCGGCTACTGTAGCGGCGGTGTCGCGTCTCGTTAGAAGAAAGGCAGACGACCAAACGTGCATGCACAGACATGAAGATGCCGTCTGTTTGACTGCCTTGACTGCCGCGCAAGCGCCGGCGCGACGCCGCGTATTTGTCAACGCTGGTCCCTAGAAGGTTAACGGAATTGATGTAGGATGTTTAAGTCGGCATTGAACCCAATAAGTGAAGCCGTGCCAAAGATTTTGACCCCCCCCCTCACCCACAAATCTTAGCCATGTTGGAGTCAACTGCACATAAATCAGATTAAATTTTGCTCCTAATTTAGCACTTTTTTGGTTATAACTCACAAAGTTGAATAAAAAACTCGCCTTTCGAAAATGTACAAGGAATCATAAGTTACAACTTACAGGCGAGTAAATTTGATCTTTCCCGGTTGTGGGAGTCGTCATATGGATAATTAGCTACAAGAGAACCTAAATGAAGGCTATTACATGAAGTCGACACAAAAGGGCGATGCAAATGCAAAATTGAACATCAGAAGTGGTTGAAATAGGATCTGGTAAACATGCTACCCCCATGCAAGTTGGCACTGATGACAAATGGATATTGTTGTAGCCATATCATAACAGCAGCTGTCTCTGGTTCAGGGTCTCCACCACCAGACTCCTCACGATGTGCTGGATACCTGGCCGGAAAATTGCGATTTAAATCGACATTGTGCTCGTTATTCCGACCCTAAATTCAAAAACAATGTCAAACAGGCAAAAAAAAAGAGAAAAACATATTCTCAAGTAGCATTATGCTTCAAGTTTCTTCCTTGTCTTTACTTAGTCTTACACAACTCGGTATGGATGAAACGCGGGTTCGATTTCCGCCTGAGGCCGTGGTTTGCTCACCACTCAATTCCCATAGGTACATACGGAAACATCATGACACTGAGAAATGCCGTAAAAATACTATTAATTTCGAGCATTGGTTATGCTACTCACGTCCAAAATTTTTTTACTAGCAGTTTCTCTCCCTCCCCACCCCTCTCTCTCTCTCTCTCTCTCTCTCTCTCTCTCAGCATTTCTATCCCATTCCCCATCTCTAATCTCCTTATACACATAATAAGAATTCACAGTAAACGACTTACTGTGTATCCAACACGATCTCCTGGTATGCCATGTTCATAACCATCCGGGTTCATAGAGGGCATGATATGAATTCGTTGACTATTCACTAAATTGGTCAGATATTCGTTCTTGCCATAATTTACGCATAGGATCTCGATTAGATACAACAGCGACTCGCGCCCGACAACCTGTAAATAATCGTACACACGTTAGAGAGATGCTAACGAAGAGTCCATGACCATACCTCATTCCCGTGCATGTTGCCGACATACTTTACCTCTGGTTCAAGTAACTCATGGTTTCTTGGATCGTCTGAGATTACCAGAACCCAAAGTTCACGGCCAGAAACGCTTTTACCAATCGTATAGAGGTATGTGATGTTCGGATAGTTATGTTCTATTTCCTAAAAACGTGTTATTTGCTCAAGCATCAACAGGCAAAATGCATGAAAAGACTACCACCTCACATTGTCATAATATATCTCTGAGAGGAATAAAAACCTTGACTCTATCGGCAGAACACCGAAAGTCTTGTATGGGTCAAGTGAACATTCAATTCCCTTCAACTAAGCTTGGTGCGGTCAATGCCGAGAGTGTCATTATTTTATCTTTCATGCATAATTATCGGTTCAGACGTCTGATCACTGTGGGCTAAGAATAGTGTGACTTCCTGATGATGATTTTTTCTGGAGGAGACGCACTACTAGCGCTTACAACGAAGGTCAAATCAATTCACCATGTCCTTTATTCATATTTTACTTGGCACTGTTTTCTGTTGAAAGCAAATCAATACACTGTTGCAGCTTTTCCAGTTATTGACTTCCTTAAATCCGTAAGAGAAGTGGAAGACGACATAAACTATTAGGGTGCTCTGATGATTTTGAAATTAGAGCAACAAACACCAAATTTATTATCCTGAAGTGATTAAAATAGTTTAACAACATCATTCAAGGTATGCTCCATCAGCCTATAGACATTTCAGCCATCTCTCAAGCAACAAATCAATACCGTTTATGCAGAAAAACCTAAGATATCTCTAGGTACAAATCTCCATACATACTTGCCGCATCATGGCCGCTCGCTTCGTTGAGACCATGAGTTACTTGAACCAGAGGTGGAGCCTTACGAGTACGAATTGGAAGGCGATGCACAGACCGTCTTTGAGAATATCAACCGTGCAAAGGTTCAAAGATTTATGTTCAGGCAAACATCGTTTCGATTCTCTTCTGAGTTTCGCGCCGGCACCATCAACTTGAAAGACCACCTGCGCTTCGGACCTTCACGCGAAGTTGGGCGAGAAACTGTCATCGAAACAACTGAGGAGGATCCGACTTTGATTATCGAGGAGTTGGCCTGCGATTTCGAATGCGATCATGCGACAATCAGCAGAATATTGAAGGAATACTAGTAAATAATAAATTTGGTGTTTACTGTCTTGTACCACAACTTATGAGAATATCTAATATTGAATAGTTTGACCTAATTTAGGAAATGTTCATGAGGCAAACCCTTAGAGCAACGTATGACACATTATTTCAAAGTGATCTTCGTAACTACCGTCCAATGTGCTTATTGAGTATACTTTACAAGCTTTTTACGAAGATCATCCGAAGACCCCGTAATCCCCACTGGAGAAAAACCACCCAGGATTCTACCGTTTGAAGTTCGCGTTGTGATGGAAAGCATGAGAAAAGGCACACCTCCAAGGCGCGATAAAATCACAGCCGAGCTTCTGAGAGCTGGAAGCTATAACTTATATGAATTTCTCGCAGCACGTCTGACATCTTATCATCAATATGAAAGAATCCAAAACCAATGGAGGACATTGCACACAGTCATCCTCCACAAAGAGTGTGACCGAAAGGGATCTCCGTAATTATAGCTCAATTTGCTTTTTGAGCGTGCTTCACAAACCTTTTCATGGAGATTATACTTTTGCACATATCAAAAACTTTGGACGAAGCGGTCAGTTGAGCAAGCAGGATTTAGACAGAAATTTTCATGTATGGACCACATCCAAACCGTGTCGAGGTTCATAGAAATCTGTCGGGAATAACACCTACTTCTAATCCTAACCTCTTTCGACTATCAAAAAATGATAGCGCCGAAGCGAACGCACTCTAATAAGCGTTTGTCGATCAAGCAGTGAATCCGTCCTACATAAGGACTTTAACAGACTGCTATCAAAACTGCACCACGAAAATACGGCTTTTTCATCAACCTCCTATCATTTCCATTGGAAGAGAAGTTCAGCAAAGTGATAAGAAATCACCAAAATTTTCACTGCCGCATTGCAGTGGCTAATGGAGTCGCTTGACTGGGACGAGTAGGGCATAAGCATCGATGGAAAATTTCTGTCAAAACCTACGTTTCGCGGATGACATCGCTAATTTCGCATGAAGCACTAGTGAAGCAGAGGTGATGTTCAAGGAACTCAACGAAGTGGAAGAAAAGATCGGAATACGCATGAATCACTTGAAGATCCAATTGATGAGAAATCAGTGGTGCATTGATGAACATATCAAAATGGTTGCCTCTTCATTTAAGGAAACCTCCTCGTACGTGTACCTTGGTCGTACAATGAATACGGAGAACAACATTAAGGAGGAACTTGAATGAAGAAGGAGAGCAGGGTGGATCCCATTCGAGCCTCTCAAAGAAGCCACCAACCAAATAACGGACTCCTAAATTACGCGCTAACATATTCGATTCGACAGTCCTCCCAACTCTTGGCTGTGCAGCAGAGACGTGGGCTGATACTCCGACCAAGTCAAAACTACTGCGAACGACTATTAGAGCGCTTGAATGATGTCTTATGAAAATCAACACTCACAACACCTAGCTGGCTTGCGCAGCTCAGATCTGCGAAAGCTATGACATCTTCGCAACTCAGAAGACATGAATAAATGGCGAAACACAGATGAGCCAGCCGTAAGAAGATCGGACGACAGATTGACGAAACAAACTGTAAAGTGGACTCCACGTGAACACATCCGTCCTGAGGACGACCACCTACACGTTAGGCGGACGTGTTCACTAGAAAAATTAATCAGCTGTATTCGCATCTGCATTCACATCAGCTGTATTCCCAGATGCCAATATTCTGCAGATCACGGTATAAAAATCGAGCCAACCGCCATGTTCGAGTCAGACCACTACCATGAAGAACAGTTGCAAAAAGAGACAAATGGAAATGTGTTGGGGTCAGCACAATCTGGGAAGGCGAACCGTTCAAATATCAAGTATGTAAATAATTATTTAGTACTTATTATTTACTAACCGCTAGCATAACTTGCTGTGTGGATTCCTGCATTTCTTATATTCTAATCGTTTCCTCGAATGTATCCTCCACAACGTTCATCGAATACTTCGCGTATTCAGCATAGTCTGTAAAATGCTTAGAGACTACCGATGTTGTTACATCAGAGCCATAGGTAGAGCCATAGGTGTTGCCCTCTTCTTCATCAGTGACCCACGCCTCACACTGAACCTTATTTTATAGCAGGGATGAGAGACGTTGTTTATGGTGATAGCACGTAGTATTGTGTTACCACCTACATATGAACTAACAGCCGTGATCCATCGACTGGAAAAGTGATGTTAACACAATATCATATGCTACTACCATGAATAACGACTCCCCATCCGTGCTTTAAGTAGGACTCAGTGTGGGGCGTGTGGCTCTAATGAAGCAGGTGATACCTCCAAAACACGTATGACTCTGATGTACCAACCTCTGTAAGAAAGACTCTAGACATTCTTACAGACTATATTGATAGCGACATTTCGAAAATGATATAGATTTCTACTTCGCGTATCATTCCGACTCCTGCTTGAAAACTTCTTCTTTTTCATGATTAATGTAGATTGCTAGCTGGACAAAACTCTTTGCCACCTATTGTAGGAAAGCGAAGTAATGCGTTTTGCAAGGCGTTCGTTGACTGAGCAAAAGACCATTATACCCTGCATCACTAACCACTCGGCCACCCATCTGACACCACGAAGATGACAAAGGCTCAGTAATGACTCGTTCTCTCTCGTACGTTATTCAGTGAAAGTATAGTCAGTTTTCTTCGAAGCTGGCACTCCCGAAAGACTATAAGCAGACTCTTGAGTTTAGCCGTTTTTCCAGGAGTGATAATAAATTTGTTAGTGAGTTCCCATAGTTGAGTTTGAAATTAGTGTTTATAGTACTGAATGATCAAATAGTTCAAGTCCGAAAACTACTTCATCCTAAAGTAACATGAGATTTCGCTTTTTGGTACCTTCTCACCAGCGACGTCGCAAGTAATCTCGCAACTAACCGGTTATACTTTGTTTTATCGACGACAGGTCAATACGTGTTCTTCTAATTTTTATTGCAGCTAACGTTTATACGCAGTCGCGCTGAATCGCGTTTCCAAAACCGACGACGACGCCAAAGCGTTGAGAATAATAAGTTTTTATGATAACTAGCTTGTCTTGTCTTACTCTGAAGCAGTCAAAGCAGTCGAAACGTCAACCAAATGAATTTTCTTTTTTCAACTTCGTGCTACTGGCTTAATCAACAAAGAATATTTGTTATTGATTATTACAACTTATTGGCAATGAAAACACTGAGATCATATGGAAGGAGGTTTATAGAGGCACTCATCGATTTGTGACCGGATATGATAGGTTAGATAGTCAAAGAATTAATCAGATGAAGACTTTTCAATACAACATGAAGTTATGTATGAAACTAGAGTTCTTTCTGATTAAGAGGGAACAAATGAAACCCGATCTCATTCGCTAGAGAAGAACTTTTCATAGGAGTGTTAGTAACCATTCGAAAGCTGAGACTTGATACTAAAATCCCACATCGCCGGTTTTTCAAAACACCCCTGTATAACGCTGTAGCATTCAGGTCAGAAAATTGTTTTACATCCGCCTATCGCCCTCATTTTTATCACGAGTATAATTCGCTGGAAGCCGAAAAGAATATCTATGTGTAGAGAAATTTTCGTAGTATCTTGTTCAATCGTTTTATCCAGGATATTTTTTTCAACGCGGAGGAAAAATTTCCAATTAACAAAATAGCGATCGGCCCGCCTTGTCCCGTTCCTTTCCACGGCCGTCGCCTTGTCGAATAGCCAGTTAACTACATGGCAAATGTAAAACTCTATCTTAATTTCCTCGCTAAGCCGTATTTCCGGAAAATAAGCATATCGCTAGAATCAGAAAACATTACGCTATTAGATGATTACTAATAGTCTAAGAAAAAGCTCCATGCGGTGAAGTTTGAATCACAAATCAAAAGATCAAAAGAGATCTAAAATTAAAAAAGACTTTTTAGAAAGCAAACATATTTTTGAGTTCTTTGAAGCTTATGCTATAGTTCGAACACTAGCACTCCGAGAAGCATTCTGTTTACAGAAATACAAGCGAGATAAGAGAAAGAGCACGTGATTTTGCGAAACATGATTTTATTTTAAATGTTACAACGTTATAAAGGAGTGTTTTGAAGGACCAGCGACGTAGAACTGTAGCCTCAAGTCTAAGCTTTAGAATGGTTACTAAAGGTCCTAATCGGTTTTCCATTTGTTCCCTCCTAATCTAAAAGAACCGAAATTAGAAAACCTTAAGCTAATAGCATTCACATCTGAACCCCACCTTCAACCATGCTGTCATACTTGCATAATCGTGGTTAACCAATTTTGATGGATCAACATCTGTGAAAGGTCCAACTCTTAAAAAAACCATAAGAGAAATTTCATCATTGTCATAACAGGGTGCAAAAAGGGAAAAAAGGAACAGTAATACAACATATTTGTGAGTATAGTTATACCTCTCTTACCTTTTCTTCATTTCTTCATATGATGGAAAAATGCTAAGGTTAAACTTGTTGGCCCCGAAATGTAAGCTTAGAGCATCTCCCTCAAAAGGTTTACATTTACATCAAAGTATGAAAAGTGAAAAGAGCAAACAGATGTTCCCCACCTCAGCAGCTTTGGTCTCCTGATTAGTCGCAATAATATCGCTGTCCCAGTTGATAAATAAGCCCCAGCTCAACTGGAAAAATGCGAGCAAGGAGGACCATGAATAGAAGGACCCTGCTCGCATTCGGCGTATACCTCAATGAACATGCGGTAGAACTTATCAAATAACCATAAAATTACAAGATGTTAAGACACTTTGAGAGCTCACGATCTACACAATACTAAGCAATGCGTTAACTTTGCCCTCCTCTCAGCTATTCTTGAAGCCGTTCGGGGACGGCGTGTGCCTGAACTGGTTCACAACTAATTAGGGAAGTTTTCAGCGGTCAAACATTGTTTCGTGCCCTTCAGCATTTATTTGAAAGCTCAAATCCTGGTGATTTCAATTATGCTACATTTCTGAAAAGCTACTCCTACTGTGTCGTGCCAACCAAGATAATATGTTTCAAAGTCGGTCTGCTTAATTTGCTCGGCTGAGGTCGGTAGATGACTTTTCCCTAGACTTTTGGCAGTTATGTGATAGCTCAAATCTCATTAGTTTCAGAGCAAAACATAAATCACAAGATTTTCTATAGAACGCTGTGAGAGTGAAAAGATGATTACGTTTCACACTCAAAGCAGTTCACCCGTCTCTCGAACTTCGCATAAAGATTATGGTAGATTTGAGTAAAGGTCGTGTATTTGAGGCTCTTTACCGCCAGAGAAAGATAAATTACTACAAAAGAAAGTTACATGAAGGCATTTTCACTAAAAAGAACGACCAAATGTCACAAAGTTCGTAATGTTACTATGTTTCTACCGAAAAACATCTTTACGAAAGCGAACTTATTTTTTACTGTCAATGAATATTTGTTTTATTACTTTATCTATGTCTTTATGGTCAGCTGATAGCTTGAGCAACGCTGATTCTAATACAAAGCTTCTTTTATGAAACTACTTCCGTAATATACTCTACGAACCAAAAGAAGACTACGTTGTGCTCTCGGTGTAAATGGCTCGTTCTTTGAACTTTACAGAGGGGCTTCGCTGGCAGTTTATACAGTGGTTTGATTATGAAAAAAAGCTCTATTGCTACGAGAAGATGGATCAATATGGAAAAAACTTCTGAAAGCGTATTTGTAGTGAAAATAAACCCAGCTGTAAAAAAACCTGTACTTTTCAAAGCGAAAGCGACGTTCCTAGGCCAATAACGCATTTCCAATTCTTTTTTTTTTCATTTCTTTTAACGATTGTAAAAGTGTGATTCGAAATTACATTTTCTATTATGTACGAACTTCGAAGGAAAAATATGAACTACTAATAAATCGTAGAAATCAACTAGTTCTGTGTATCCATGCGGTAAACGTGGAGGAGTACACCCATGGGAAGCGGTTGGGCAGACTAGATCTGTGGTTCACTATAGAAGATCCCAACCACCTGCACGTGATAACATTGAAATTACATTGGTACGGAACTTGACAGAAGTCAGAGAATCGCTTTGAGTGCATCGACAAAAAAACACGTTGAATACGCAAAATAAGTGAGCACGTGCAGTGGCAAAGATTACTACGACGAATAATGTTCATAATAAAATGTAAGAGGAACTATGAAATACAAAACTCATAGGACTAAAAAAAATTGTTTTATTATTCTATGTGAGTCTCAATTACCAAAGTGCTTTAATAATCCAAAATTATTGACAATTATCGATAACTTGAATCGCTTGTAGTGCGCATCATTATTTTTGACCACAAACTCATAATTTTTCTAATTCTCAATCGTGTGACGACTTTTGGGCGTTGTGTATAATGAAAAATACTAGAACGTGAAGATTATATCGTAATATCCTTTGTACAACTAACTAAAATTGACTGAATGCCAAAAACAGTATGATTGCAAAGTGAACTAGCATTTTTTTCTACCCGTAAGAGCTATATATAAGAAAAAAAACTTATGAGCGCGTAGAGCAAACCGTAACGTATTGCACTAAAACAAGAAATCCAAAAAATTCCCTCAGCTAGAGAAAGGAAACCATAATCAAGTAACGAAATCGCACGCCGCTTTGCGATTCGTGCTGCTCATAACGATTTTGATTGCCGTTCCGAACGGGTTAACTATAGCGGTTGTTAACAATCAGCCTAAACGCGAATAATCTGGGAAGCACAAGTCGGCATCAAACTCAAATAAGCTGAATCTGATAGTTGTGTCTCAGTAGCTCATCATTCTTGTTATTGCATTTCACATCGCACCTTGCCGTGTGAAGGAGTGAGCAATAGATAAAAGTTAAAATCAACACATAGCGATAGCTAGTAACAATACAGGACTTCACAATGAAAAATACATGGAAACAGTGATTGAAAAACCAACTCTGCTTTAACTTCAGCATTACTCATCAATCATATATTTTTATCCATATGACCGACTGTTTTTAGAACCTCGTAATAAACATTTAAAATAATTCCAAAAAAAAAAGAATGTTTAAAGCCTAAACGAGGTTGGTACGCCAGGGCCATGCACCGGTGTTTCGGAGGTTTCGGCCTCCTCTCAATCACCCCCGTGCCTCATTAAACCCTGCACTGTGGTAAGGATGGAGGCGTATGTGGTGATGGCATAGTGTACAATGACACTGGTCCATCACCACTTTTCAGTCGATGGATTTCGACTGGTAGACCAAAATTAATCTATATGATCCTCCTTGCTATAATGCAGGAGCTTAATGAGGGACGGGGGTCACTGACGAGGAGGCCGAAACCTCCGAAACACCGCTGCATGGCCCTGGCGTACCAACCTCGTTTAGGCTTTAAACATTCTTTTTTGGAATTATTTTGAATGTCTATTACGAGGTTTTAAAAACAGTCGATCATATGGATTAATTTTGGTCTACGAGCCGAAATCCATCGACTGAAAAGTGGTGATGGACCAATGTCACTGTACACTTGCCATCACCACATACGCGTCCCTCCTTGCTATAATGCAGGGCTCAATGAGGGACAGGGGACACTGACGAGAAGGCCGAAACCTCCGAAACACCGGTGTATGGCCCTGGCGTACCAACCTCGTTTAGGTTTTGAACATTCTTTTTTGGACATATATTTTTGTTAATTAAGCCTGCAAGACGAAATTGATAATAAATTTATTCGGCCAAGGTTTCGACGCGTTTTGTCTTCTTCAAAGCCGATGAGTCGAATTGGTGCCCACCGTCCTAGTTATGGCCTTTCTTCTGTATATGAAAACATCACCGAGTAAGGTTATTTACTTGAGCGGTGCCCACCGAAGAAGTGTCAACTTTATCAACAGCAAAGTTGAAGACCAGAGACGAACGTTGGAGATAATCGGCTCGAAAGAAGACGAAGACGTTGAAACGTTAGCCGATTGAATCTTTTTCCAACAACTCCGTGCTACTGGCTTTGATCAACAAAGAATGTATGACAGTAGAAGTTTCATAAGACACTAAACACTCGGTTCACTTGTCCAGCGATATATTCGCACAAAAGCATTGTTGTTTGAACAACGGCTTCTAATTACTAAGAAAGGCGACTTTCTAAAAAAAGACTTTCTATATGTGAAAAAACTTTCATGGCTACTCAAAAAAAAAAACGTGCAGGAGTGAGATATTAAGAGGTAAACACACCACCGTACAGTTCATTTCTTGAAAGAACATTGTTAATTATAACTCTGTTATAATCCAGTTAAAAAAGCAATAGATTCATTTGCAGTAGTACAGATATCCTTCTGATTAATGATTTGTAACTGTATAACACTACGAAACAGATGTAAATGATGTACGAATAATTATTCAAGGCGCAGAAAAGCTTTCATATTTTCCGGGCTTCTCAAGGAGCCTTGATTCTGGCAAACAAGCTGCAATGCGCATTAAAGATTCAATTTTCAAATGATTTATTCCTCAAAGTTCTTTCCCCTATACTTTCTGGACGATTCTAGGAGATAGTTTATTGAAGAGTAAGACATGTCCTACAAAGGTGGTCCGGAAAAAGCTCATCCATAGCTCAGCAAGCCTCTTCTCTTTTGAAATTTGACGAAAAGTGCGCCTGACGACATCGTGAAGCCACTCTTACTCTTGATTCGTTTGATCATTGGAAAAAAATCTTTTCCGTTATCCAAGAAGAAATGAAGAGACGACTCCTTTCGCAAAGCAAGAACCTTTGATAACAGTGTTAAATACCATTCAAAATTAAAATTTTGGGAGGCCGCTGAACGTGCTCGCTTTTTGCAAGAGCATTTTTTATAGTGGTCTAGCATCCAAAAAAAAAAGATTATTTTTCACACCCGCCGTGTGCTTTTATTTTTTATTACGTGTATAATTCACTGGAAGTACGAAATGCATATGAGCGTGTAGAGAAAATCTTCGAGTATCAGAACCATATGTTTTATCTGGAGTTTTTTGTTTCAAGCGGAGAAAAGCTCTGAGTTTAATAAGAAAAATACACTGCTCATGTGAATCCCACCTGCATGGTCTACCGATCGCGCATAATGAATCCGCATCCAATACACACCCAAGCGGCAACCAAATGCGCAGTAAGTGAAACTCAATCTCACTTTTCCTGCCAAACTACAGAAAAACGGTCTCATCCGAAAATAAGCACAGCGTTAGAATCCTCGAAACTTACGTATCGCATGGTTACGTATAATTCAAACAAACAGCTCTGTACTGCGAGAAGTATGCGTGCGTAAGCACAGAATTTCCCTTTCTACTACAGCGCTGCAAAGAAGCGCTTCTAAATAGCAAACAGTTACCTGTCTGACTTCCTCAAGATTTAAGCTAACAAATGATCAAAAACGATGTAAGGAAAGAGTTTCGTCCAGCAAAATATGAGCGTAATAATGATAAAGAGGGTGTAGAGGGCGTGTGAAAAACACAACAGTTTATCTCGTTTTGATATTTTTTTTTGATATGATTATTGCAAAACCTTGCTCCCAACAAGAGATAAAACTAATAATCAAAGTATCGAACTTCGCGAACCATTTCCTAGCCGTCCTTTTCGCACCGCATCATCGCCCCAAGCTCCATTGATCTTAAGTAACATTTTCCCTACGTAGCATTCGTGATCAAAATGTTCGCAAAAAAAACGGACAATTGAACGATATCAAAACCATGGATTTTCAGGGCAAAAGCCATACTAAGAAACCAAAACGGCTCGAACATTTTTCCCCAACTTATTATTTTGCTGCAGCGCTGTATAAAGGCTTTTTCGAAAATCGAGCACGTAGAGCAGTCCTCCGAAATTTGAGCTTTCAAATGATACTCTTAAAAAAGTCCTTGTCCAGCAAAAACTTCTCATTCTTGATTTCCTCCCGGATAAGAGAAAAGTTGAAAACAGAAAACAAAGGTCGTTTGAATAGCAACAGGCAAACGTAAGATAAGCACCAACTTCTAAGTTTATACCTTCATCAAAGTGATCTGATAAAGTAGATTTCTAAGGGAAGAGTTAATGGTAGAAGGAAGAGTATAACAACACACCCTATTCTGGGGTGATGTAAAAAGCATAGTGCGTAGACATTCGAAAGTCCCGGAAATGTTTGCAATTTACTGTGTCGACGCAGCTGTGAACATATTCCGGATATGTGGTATGGATCACAGAAACATAGCCGTCTGCGCCGCGAGATAAAGCGGGTAGAACTTGCACCGAGTCAGTACAATTCAAGATATCGGGCTATCAGAGCATCTACGTGTATGAATGAAAGAATGAAATAAACTCTTATGAAGCTTAAAGGTTATTTTACTCCAAACACTTCCTCCAACTATAAAGAATGTTAATCAGAAAAATGACCAATTAAAAAAAAAATAGTGGAAGCGTTCAAACGAAAAGTATTAACTATCATTACCTTGAAGGCAACACAATGGCTTCTTACTACGGGTTTCAAGAGGAACAAGACGGATAGATATAAAGTAGAGAAAAACCTAAGAAACCTCTATAAGGAGTAAAGCATAAAACAATTAGCGTTAATCGATTCCTCAAGAATGTCGCCATAAATTCCACACCTTTGTTGCATCATAATGGTAACTAAATTCACATTCAACGAATATTGAATTGAGAAAGCCTAGCGATGAATGAAGTGTCTTAGCCCTTTCAAACCCAAATAAACTCAATAATGATTGCACGACCCAGAATAAAAGGGCTTACCTTGCCCCATTGTAAACCAGCGATTACGTCCCTATATGTTTAGAGGGTAATTTTTCGTTAGACGGCACGGGATGAAGAAACGATACTTCTCGCTAGACAAAGGCTTTCCGCAGAACTTTTAGTAATGATTACAAAGCTTAAATATCTGGTTAGTGCCGTAAGTAGCCTTTTTTTGAAAAAGTCATATACAGCGCTTCAGCAAAAGGAGAACATTTGTGTTTCACATGCGCATATTTCCCGCAGAAAAGAGCTTCTTCCTTAGTCCATTAGTACATTCGATAGCGTAAAATTCAACAATTCTAACGCGTAGCTTAACTTCTGGAGAGACCGTTTCATTGCAGTGTAATGAGATTGATTCATACACGCGGGCACTTGCTTTTGGGCTAATCTACGGGCTGAGGAGAGGGAGGCAGGAGGCTGCCAGAGTTTTCAACTCGGAGATCGATCGATGGCGCTTACGCGGCACACATTTTATTGCGATTTTTGTTATTCATCATATCTTATTTTGCCTGCTACACTATAGAGAAACGATCTTTTCAGAGAATAAGCACACAGTTGGAATCGCTAGATCTTACTCTATCAAATAATTACTGATAGTCCGAAGAAAGAGCTCTGTTCTGCGAGAAATATGCGCGTGTGGAACACAGATATTTTTCCTTTCGCTGAAAGGTTATAAGAAGACTTTACAAAAAAAAAAGCCATGTAAGGCATAGACAGAAATTTAAGTTTTCGAATGATTACTAGCACTCTTATGGAAAATCTTTGCCCAGCGAGAGGGATCGCTTCTTCATATCGTGCTGTTTAACGGAAAAGTACTGTTTAGAGTACCTCTAACCAATGGGTCACGTGTGCCTCTATAAAGATCATACGTCTATTCAATCGAATTAGGTAAAAACGAAGATGAAAATGATGAGCTACTGGTAATCTTATTAGATTCAACAAACTAATTTAGTTTGATTTGAATTTGTGACCATTAATCTTTCGATGATCACCAAAGAGATTCAATTCAACGATATTCTTGTCTCTAAGAATGTGGTTTCATTCATAAGTTCATATGTAAGAAAACAATTGGTCCAAAGATATGCGAAGAGAAAATAATCAACGTTCAGAAGCGCACAAGGTAGGAGATACCGTCGAGGTGCTTAGAAAACAGACTATACAACATTACTTTATCCGGAATAATTCCAGCAGAGTCACAAATGGCACATCAAGGATGGCTCATGAATATTTCGAAGAATAAAATCACTAACAATAATCCATTAAAACGAATCATAGAGAAATGCAAATAACGGCGACCTCTGTAACAACGCTCACGGTCGTCATCAATCAAACATCACTAACACAAACGACGACAATAAGAGAACGACGGGAATGGGAATGTGTGGGTGGAGACCTCACATCTTCTGATGATGGCTCTTCAAATATTCGACAATAATTCTACGACCTCAATTCCGAGAGAAGAAGGCGTAAAGCCGCCTAATGTTTCTCCATTCCCAAAAAGGATTCGCTGGAACATCACTGATGAATGACATGTTGCGCCATCGATCCGTACGACAATCTCATTAGATGATCCCGTTGACAGTTGGTTAAAATCGAATACATTCGTATGAATGAACGGCCACGGATATTTGTTTTCACTGTATCTCCACTGTCAAAATGGAGAGAGTCACAGGATGAGTGTCACATTGAATTCTTTTAAATCGATGGCATGATGCCACGTCAGTAAAGTGAGGTGAATGTCTACTGAAGGGAACAAGTTCACGTATTCAGTTCTCATTACATTCGTCTCAGTAGAAGCGCAGAGCGTTCGGTATAGACGAATACACGTAGCGATACCTAATTTCGGTTCCGCTGCAAAGTAGATGACATCCAGTTCCTCAATGTACTTTATTGTGACACGCGGTGGATATAACACCGGCCACTTGAACAGTTTTTATGTACTGATGATCAAACAGAGTTATTTTTCCTTGTTCGACCGCTTTTAGAGCTGGTACAATATTATATGATAAAAAAAGATGATGCTCAGCGATTCCCTAGAGCGAGGAGGACCCACTGGGCTACTCTTGCACGCAGTTGGGAAAAATGGAAGTATTGCTGGTACCCGCTCAAGAAACTCGACGATCAACGGAACGACAGGTGATACGATATTATAATATATCCAGGGAAGTAGAGTGGTGTGCAGAAACTTTCTCACCGCACAATGCTTTTTTAGACTATCAGTAATCGTTCGATAGCGTAAAATTTATCAATCCCCAAGGTGTACTTATATCCTGAAAAGAACGTTTCCCTGCAACGCAGCAAGGAAATTAAGATTGATTCATATGCGCGAATAGGTGGTCTTTGATCGAGCCGCTGGGTGAGGCAGCAAGGTAGGCTGACGCGATTAACCATCGTTTTACGAGCGTATGAACGTGTAGAGAAAATCTCGTAGTCTCCGAATGTCTTTGAGTCACTATCGGAAGCAATTAGGACCTTCTGACCTCCTGAATTCCATCAATGTATCCGTATTCATGGCAAAATAGAAGTATTCAAAAACTTCTTGTAGCAGAGTCATACGTTCTATGTGGTCTTAACAATTTCTAATCAAATAACAAAGATCGTACTAGCATAAGACCGTCGAAAATCCATTGATAATTGCGAAACCCCCCATTGCAGTCTTACCCGGCGAGCTGTGAATTGGCCAAAAACCACTTGTTAGCGCATGTGAATTCAATCTTATTAAACCTCTTACTCTGCAAAGAAATGGTCTTTCCAGGAAATAAACGCGCACTGGAATAAGCAAACATTACGCTATCGGATGATTACTAATAGTCCGAAGGAAGAGCTCTGTCCAGAAAGAAATATATGCATGTGACACAATATCTTGCTTTGAATTTTGCAGCGTAATAGTCCGAACGAAGAGCTCTGTCCAGAAAGAAATATGTGCATGTGACACAATATCTTGCTTTGGATTTTACAGCGTTCTAAAAAGGTCTTTTCAAAACACCGGCCACGTATGCGGATAGTCTAAGATTTAAACTTTCGAATGATTATTGAAACTCTTTATGAGAGCTTCTTGTTGAGCGAAGGGGATAGGCGTGAAAGAATCCAGATTCGTTTGCTGTGCATGCACGAATGGCGCATAGGGGAAAATACTAGTGATGCAGCGCTCAAGATTGATTAATGGACTCTGAAGCGGTGATTTGGTTGAAGAAAGGACGTCTTGGACGTGGTTTGCAAAGTTCAAGGCAGGAGAGAACGGTATGGAGGATCAGTCGCGCTTGAGCCGTCTATAGGAAGCTCCGTCAATCCTGTGCGCCGCATCACTAGTATTTTCCCCTACGCGCCAATCGTGCATGAGTAGCAGAGAACTTGTTCCCACGACAGCTCCATCTTGAAGCAAATATAGACAAGTTCTGTACCATGATGATCGTAAGAAAATTCGCAATTGGATGACGTCAAAATCATGAAATTTCAACTACTACTCATCAAGAAATTTGATGTTCATTGCTCTAGCGCCAAAACATATGGAATGACTAATAATTCTGTCCATTATAACAGCATACTACGCTTCAAGTTCTCCATTGATCTTGTATTTGGAGCAAAGCTGTGATTGAGGTTAACAGAATGTGCAACTCCAAGTGTCGGACATTATCTAACAAATCACTAAGGGAAATCAATGTCCGATAGAATTGACCATCACGGATGTTAGTGTTTGTGGCAGTGTGACCTCAAAGTTGAGACGATTCAAAGCTAAGTAGTCGATCGAATCCCAACTATGAATGTTAGCAACTCCAAAGTAAGCTTACTTATCAATGTGACAAAATTTTTACTCTTCATGCGCGGTACAAATTATTAAAAAAGTTGATAGTGAAAATAGAAACTAATAGTGATATCACGTAGCAAGCATAATTACGCCCGAAGTAGCCAAACATTCTGCGGAGAAAATTACCCTATGGACAGGTTATTACTAAATAGCAAACGTGAGCGTGTACGCCTACGCAGTGTAGAAAGAGATTTACGGAAAAATCTCTCCAAACACTAATTTTGTCATCAAAGACTTGAAAGGGAAGATCGATTATTTAAAGCGCCGATAAGTGCTGAGATTCAAAACAATCAACTATTGATGAAGTGGAAAAAAACCTGAAACCATTTCCGTTATCCGGTCCTATTTCCAGCACTCAAGGAATAGTTATTTTCAATGGCTTTTGAAGTCTGAATAGTCATTTGATCGCTTAGATTTCAAAAAATTTGAAAGTGTACTTTAGTTTCAAAATAACTTTTTTACTGCGCTGTAAGAGCAAAAACAATGCGTTGATCATCCAAACATTTCTCGCTGTGCAAAGATTTTTCCTTGGATTTTTGATAACCATTCGATAGTGCACATCTTGTGGATTCCAACGACTTATTTGGTTTTTAAGAAGAAATTTCGTTGATTCAAGAGAAGATTGGGTTTTGAAAACTTAGCTTATCTCCGTAATCTGCAATCTGCTCTTTTTAGATTCCTTAACGAAACCGCCCCTTTGGTTTTTTTTTCTCGAGTCTTAGCTATTATCCAATCACTCAAATCTCAAAGATTTCAGTTGCATATTTTATTATAAAAACGGCCTTCTTATTGTGCTAGAGCACCAAAAAATATGATTATGTTTTTCAATCAAACACTTCTCGCTGAGCAAAGCCTTTGCTTTACCCTTTCACTAACCATTCATAGCTTGGATCTTTTCAATTCCCATAATGCATTTAGTCTTTAGAAAGAACTTTTTGACGCTCTGCAGCAGCCAAAAGAATGTTAAGTTTCGCTCAGTGGAGCACTTACACAAACCACAGCGCTTTTTCTCGTGTCAAGCTTGCGAAACCTAACATTCCTCTGATTGTTACAGCGCACCATGAAGTCCTTTCCAAAAACCAGATACATCATTGGAATCTACGAGATTTCAGCTATCGAATGATTAGTAGAAGTCCAAAGGGAAAACTTTGTTCAGCGGGAAAATCTTCCAATGAGAAACACAATTTTATCCTGTTGTTGCAGCGCAATAGTAAAGCCGTTTTGAAAATAATATAGATTTTCAAATTCCTCAAAATTTATACTATCAAGTTACTTCTCACTTCAAAGACCACAAAAAACAGCTTTTGCACAAGCGCTGGAACTGGTACCGAATAACGGAGAAGTACCAAAACCTGTAAGAAATACATCACGATAGAAGTTCAGAGTTCAAGAAGCCACAGATACAAGAAGGAACACAGCGGTGAGCGTTTGATGTACGCCTCGTTTCAGTGCACATATCAAAATAGGAAACCACAAAGTAGCTTTATCATAATCATATACACCAAGAAAGAATGAAGAAAATACGGTGGTAGACTATTTCAAAACAATAACAAAACAATGTGAAGTGCACATTAAGAATTGAAAATTCAACTCTTCCAGAACAGATAACAATTGAACCTATTAGCTCTGAACAACTGAATTTCAACAACTGTTAATACCATAATCGAATGTGCTTGAATGGCAGGCCTCATTCCCATAACCCCTTCTCCGACCATCGATACCATCGACACTTAGCAGAATGCGCAATATCTAACAGACAATTGGGCTCTATTCCAGAAACAAAAGAGAAAAAACCCACGACAGCTAAACAATAGGAATCGTTTTGATTTGGCCAACGCGTTCTTTGGCGATCTGAAAGAAGAAACTCAGGAGAATTGAGGGATCCGCATAAGATGTACTGAAACCTACGATGACATATAATTGTACCTTTCTGTGTTCTTCTGCAAACGCAAGTTTATTTCCTTTCTTTTCTTGCCTACGATGTCGCCGAGCTTCTTTGATGGCCTGCTTCCGAAGGCGACGCTGTTCAGAGCTTTCACCTTTCGGCCTGTGCAGTACTCAATTGAAATTTCTCGATAGATGTAAAAACGATGATTTTCCGCATAAGCTGGTTCTGGTACACTTTATCTGACAAGGAACAAATGCATATTCTACCTCATTCGTTGGACAAAAATTTTTCATAGGGATGTTAGCAATCATTCGAATGATTACATCTCTTGCTAGAGGCGTACAGGCCGGTTTTTTTGAAAAGACTCCTTTATAGCGACGTAAAATTGAAATAAAATAATGTTTCACATTGGCCCCGCAAATCGACTATAGCTTTGCTGGAAGCATGAGGAGCACATGAACGTGTAGAGAAAATCTTTTAGTATCGAAGTTGAACGTTTGATCTGGAGTTTCGAGAAACAATTCCCAATTGAATAACAAAGATAGTACTTACCTATGGTCCACGGAAGGGCCAACCGTTGAGCGGCGTCCCCCCCCCCCCCCCCTCTTCCTCCTCCTCCTCCTACTCCTCCTTCCCCCTAACCCTCCCCTACTCCATAGAGAAGCCGAAATCCCCTTGCCCGCGGATGGGAATTTGATCATATTTTCGCTATTGCACAGCAGAGAAACGATATTTTCGAAAAATAAGTACGGCGGTGGAATCATCAAAGTCTACGCTATCGAATGATTACTAATAGTCTACAAAAAGAGCTATGTGCGGCGAGAAATGTGCGTGTGTGAAACATAATTTTATTTAGTCTTTACGCGTTATAAAAGAGTCTTTTCCAAAACCGGCCACATAACGCGCTAGCCAGAGATTCAAGCTTTCGAATGATTACTCACACTAATGAAAAATTCTAGTACAGCGTATGAGGTAGAATATTCGTTTGTTTCCTTATAACCGAGAAGTACCCTAGTTCTAATCATTTTCGTACCAACTAGAACTTGCGCAAACTCAAATAACATGGTATTTCATTGGAGGATTGATCACTTCAACTTTTATTCTACTGCGAAGGCTCTCTAACATAGGGGAGTTCCAAAATCGAATTCTGGGCTGACATAAGAGAAGAAAGTTCAGCAAACGCTTCAAAGTTTTAATAAATTAGAAAAAAACAACTATTCACCTATATGTAGAAACTGTTGAGCATTGACTTGTGATATCGTCTGGACGCGATTCCATGTCGCAAGCATCCATGTCATCTACTTCCATCGCCTCTCGATCAAGTCGCTTGAGGACACGGCGAGATAACTTGCTACTTTTAGGATCTCAAATATAATTATTCCAGAGAGCTAATTCCTAGAAAAAAATTACTGACGAAACCAGAAAATTCATGTCTACTTTGGATCAGAGTTGGTCGATTGTATATGTTGGTATATTGTGTAGCATAGGATTCACAATCCCACTTCAACCTCTTCGATGACGATTCATCAATCTGTAAATATATGGAAAAGGTCTAAAACAAAAGGATATACCCATAAGATGCTCATGTTAAGCACTAGAAATACACCTCATAGAGGTTGATTGACGACGGATTTTGATAAAGATTGTACTTTTGAAAAAGTTTCAAAAATATTTCGTTCAGTTCACACCTCAACGTTCTCCATGACATCGTCCTTCACAACGTTAGCTTCAATGAGTCGCATGTGTTGTCTCGTCCACTCTTTTGATGCCTGAATTTTGCAAACGTATATTTTAGAATATTTCAAGATGAAATTCAGTGGCGTTGTTTACCAGCAATTACCTCTTCGTCATCTAAAGGCCCTCCACTGCTTTCCTTAATCATCCGCTTTACTCTTTCATCTGTTGGTTCAAGAACACCACCGACTAGATAATCATCGCCATCCAGTTCACCCAGTTGGTCATCATGATAATCAGCTTCAAGCAGTTGGTCAAATCTATCATCAATTTCTCGTCGAGGAGCATTACAGCGTACCTAAACATCGAGGAAACAGTGTATCTAGATCAGCACCAGCAAGCACCTTGATGATGAAATATCAAAAAAACTAGACGTACTAATGACAAGACAAACCGAATTCTGAGCCCTCTCCTCCTCATCGTCACCGTCATTCTCGTCAGAATTGTAGTCACCGTCAGAATCATCATCCTGGAAAAAAAAAACGAGTGACGGTAGAAATAGATAGAGTTAACAAAAGAAAGCTTCGAAAATTTGGGCGTTCGTATATAGGCACCAAATGGTGAGATCAGCTATTGCCGAGAATCAACAACAAAAAGATAAGATTAGGAAAAGGGTGTAAAGCGCCAGAGCAAGCTTTCAATGAGAATATGTTAGCTGACTCTATACTATATACCATACTATATATATACATAGATATATATATATATGTATACACATACACAAGTATATATATATATATATATTGAATGTGTGTATATATATGTACATATATACTGAGGCATTGAAATAGCCTTTCAGTAAGAATTGCAAGTGAGATAATTGCACAGAGGTTCATAAATAGCGAAAAAATGGAACAATCCAAACGTACTTCATCACTCTCATAGTGAACAGGCGGTTCTCGGTGCTGAGTAAGTGCTTTCGGCATAGGTTCAACAACTCCACCAGCCAAAGCTATGAAGTCGTCCTCAAGACCACCTTCCAGCTCACCTTCAAAGTTACCCTAGAAAGAGAACATTCGGGATCCCAAAGAAAAAGGAGATACGGAGATTTGAAAGAAAGTTTCCAAACACACGCCTAGATGTAAGTGTCAAAGTTCAAGAAAACACGCTATGCAACTCATCAAATGGGATTAAGCAGATATTTTAGTGAATTTTCTCCTGAAATTCAACCTTCTTTAGATCTGACATTGCTCTTCATTTCAAATGGAGCTTGACAAAGAAATAAATTAGAATTTCAAACTACATTCCTACATAAATACTATACCGCATAATTTTATACTACACTACGTTCATACTATATCCACGTACTTCCAAAGCTTCTTCGATATCTTCATCAAAAATCTCATCCTCGTCGAATCTCGATACGAGCTTCGTCTCTCCAAATAGAGCCGACGGCGCTGGAACCTGCTGCTTCGGTGCACGAATTATAAATCTGTCTTGTTCAGCAGCTTCCTCCAATGTTTGTAGTGTTGCGCTCTGCAAAGTAAACACAGAAGATCACTTTTTTGAAAACATAACTTCTAATAGCAAGAAATCCTCTGATAGTATTCAACATATCTTCAGCTTTTTTTACTGCGTTGACGAGAGATTTCCCGGACTTCTTCGTTCTTGTTAATTACTTTTCATGCGTTCAAGTTATTACTTTACTATCGTTTAGAGCAGCTTATTTGTTATGGAATGGAATTGCCGGAAAAACGATCGTTAAGGTTACATGAGCATCTTTTGGATTCAAGTGCTGCTTTGGCACGCAACGATACTCGTTTACCATCAACAATCGTTCATGCCTTCGGAACAACTCCATCTCAAAACAAAAGCGTAAGTGATTAATATCAAAATAACCAATGAAGCTGCTCTGAACGATGAAAGACTTAGAAGCTCTTGCATTCATAAAGCACGGAGAGATGCGACGTGCCTTCTTCTTCAATATTTAACTTCGTCTGACGTAACTGGATACATCTCTGGCCCTTGCAGAGACTCGCGGTGGTCTACCGCTGTATCGAGTCAGTGTTGCTTATCCTCCCAGATAAGTCAGCCTACCAATTCATCGCCCCAGGAGGGATGGATAGCTTTGTGAGCCATGAGCGCGAGGTCGAACAATCGATCTTGTGTGTGACTCGCAAGACCTCTAACCACTGCGCCGCACGCACTCCTTATAAACGATAGTAAAAAGAAAAACTTGAATAAATGAGAAACAATCGACAAAAACTAAGAATCTGATAGCATATTTTGAGCCAATGAGTGTTTGGCACTAAAACAGTGCAATACGTGTTTCGGTCTTATCGTGAGTTACACGGCGCCTTTCGTTTGTCAGTTCGGTGCGGAGATATCACTGTATATAGTAGCCGACGACGAACGTTTTACAAGTGTCGTTAAGTGATGAAATCAACGAGCGGGCAGTGCTGTCACTCCGCTGCTCTTGGCTGACAATTGTGAAATCGTTCTTTTGGTAAATGGTAATTTTATCTCTCGACGGCGCGTATAAATTTTCCGGCGTCGACCGTTCTATACCGAGGATATCCTCCCGCGGAACTGACTGAAATGAAAGGCACCGCGCATCTAACGAGGCTGGAAGGCCGAAACTCGTGTACTGCACTGCAAAGTGCCATAACGGATCTCACGAAAGGCTCGAAATATGCTATCAGATTACAGTGTCTTGATCGAGATCTCCAAAAAAAAAACACTAAAAAGGAAATGAAAACGAAGAAGTCCGGAACAAAGTCATTAGCCGTCTATGTCAATGATGACCGTTATAATGCTATTAGTGGGCAAGCGAGAAACTTTCCGCACTTCTTTTCTTTTAATTATTTTTCATGTATCTAAATTTTTGTTTTTACTCTTGCTTAGAACAGGTAATTGCGGCTATTTTGACATGCAACACTCATACATTTGTTCAAAGTTGGAACTTCCGAGAGCAAAGACGATTGCTGGTGCTATACGACTATCATTTAGGCTCAAGTGCTGCTTAAACACGCAGCGACACTTGCGTAGCATTGACATTTGTTTTTGCAGTCGGGACAATTCCATTTTGGAACGAATGTATAAGCGTTACATACCAGAATAACCGCAAGAAGCTGCTCTAAACGACAGCGAAAACAAGAACTCGAATACATAAGAAATAGTCAAGAAAAACGAAAAACTGCGGAAAGTTTCTTGCCAACCCAATACATACTGCTATCTGATCGCTTACCTCCTTAATGTCTCGAAGATGCTGCATGTAGTCATAATCGTCATCAAAATAAATACCATACTTATGTTGTTCTTCCAAATGCTCCTCAGTGGGAATGAACCTGCAAGCGGAAATATTTGAAAGCCTCGCTTTTATATAGTTCACCATAAAAGTGTTGGATGGCGAACGTGGAAGTGAACGAGACCTTTTTCCATCGCTTGGTGCATTTTCTGCAGTGCTCTTGGGAACGAGTCGGTAGTGTGTGGCATTCTTTTTGTCCACAAATGCCTTTTTCTTACCCTGGAAAAACCTTGATCATTATTCAACCACAATAGGAAATCGATCAGCAACCTGAATCAAATGAAACAACATTACATGAGATCACACTCTTGTGGAACTCGCTTACCCTATCTTGCAAACCAGAAACGGACGACCTCTTCACACGCGACATGGCCTACTAAGTGGGTGGATAGTGAACGATGCTCACATACACTACACAGATAAACACTCTTTTAGCTCATTACCACAGCTAAAAGCCGGAAACTTCTATCCAGGAGCGAGATCCTCTGCAGAATGTTGTGGAGGACCAGGTTGTGACTGTGTCTATTGACCCAGTAATATGGAGTGCTGTGCAAAAACATTTGCGTCAGCCGGGATTCGAACCCAGATCTCACTCCTTCCGGGAGCGTACGCTAACCGTTGCACCGCCGAGCACTGTGTCTATTGAAGCTCAGGATGTCTACTTTATCGCACTTATCTAACTCCTACATTCAGGAAAATTTCTGAAACATTCTTTTGCAACCGCTGGACGGAAATTGCAAATGTCGAAGTGCGAAACTTTGATGTGATTGAATGTTTCCTGGACGATGCTGGACAAGAAATTTGTGGCGATGGTTCAATGGGTTTTTAGAAGTTATCGTGAATATTCGGCCAGCACTGGCCTCGGCTATGATCGTAAAACAACACGTTGATAGCAAGCATCATAGTCCCAAAAACAACACTCTCGATATTTGTCTTGATGAATAGAAAAATTATGGCAGAAAAACATAACAAACCATGGAGTCTACAGATCGTCAGAAGCGCTTCTGTATCACGTAGTAACACACCTGAAAATTCATTTCAGCCACTAATAACGACATATGGACGGGATTAGCCATG
Organism: Parelaphostrongylus tenuis; assembly: GCA_019055375.1. NCBI lineage: Eukaryota > Metazoa > Nematoda > Chromadorea > Rhabditida > Metastrongylidae > Parelaphostrongylus > Parelaphostrongylus tenuis. The sequence goes on from JAHQIW010006092.1 coordinate 628,090, forward strand.
TCAACAACAACTCTACGAGAACAAATCCTTACTAAGCCAGATTTAAACGCGATACTTCCTATATATGGATGAATATCTGAGCTAAAGCACCATTTGTATATAGACGTACGTGAGTGTATACATATATATGTATATATATATACATATGTATATATGTGTGCCTGCACATACGTATATGTATGTATAAGGTGAAAGTGTCGCAGTGGTTAGAGGTGCTCTGCGTCGCCCGCAGGGTCAACAATCAACATATATATACATATGTGTATAAATAGGTGCATATGTATATGCGCGCATACGTATATACGTGTAAACACACATGTGTACGTGCATGTCATGCATATACGGAAAAGGTGTACATACTTATATCTACACAAAGACCAAGTTACTGTAAGAATTATTTGATAAAAAGAACGATGAAAACATGGGGACGAAAAAACTCTTAGTTGATCGAAATAATACTGTAATCAAGAGTATTCTGTAAATGCAGACCGCCATTTCTCTATTGATCTAACGTGGACATACGGTAACTACGTGATGTGTGCAGATGCAGACGAGTTTGTTGACCTACTGCGAGATGTCTGCTCTTTGTTTTTTCTATTTACAATCTTAATTTCGCACTGGACTTCGTAATTTTCGTGTAATTTTAAAAATTCTTCACATATTTATGTTGATTTACTAGGTCGTCTTGTAGATTTTGGCGCCAGAGCAATAAACAGCAAATTTGTTAACCTGAAGTAATTCAAATTGCATGATTTTGGTATCGTTCGATTGCCCATTTCCTTGCGAATATTTTGGTATATGACTTGCATATACTTGTCTCAGGATTAAGCTGTCCTGGGATCAAATTCGCTCGAACTAATTGAATTTATTCACGGGCTGCCGGGCGAGACGGGCACGTGCTCTGAGGAGATGATCTATCGATCTTGAGGCGCTCTTGCGAGATCGCGTCAGTGGCACGTGAATTTGCCAAACATCCCTCTTGTCGCATATGCGAATTCAACTGACCTGCTGAGTTGCAGAGAGACGGTCTTTAGGATATAAGCGACTAGAAAGTAGACTGCGAAGGTCAAAGTTGGAGAGAGCAGTCTGGAGGATCGGTAGCCCTAGGGCATCCACAGAAAGCTCCATTCCAACAAATTCGCTCGCTACTTATACGCGAATGGCGCGTAGGGGAAATGCTAGTGAGGCGGCACACAAGATTGATGGAGCCTGGGGCGATATACGCTTGCAGAAAGGACGACTAGAAAGTACTTGGCAAAGTTCAGAGCAGGAGAGAACAGTCTGGAGGATCGATCGCGTTCGGATCGTCCACAGAAAGCTCCATAAATCTTGCGCGCCACTTCACTAGCATTTTCCCCTACGCGCCATTCGTGCATGGGTAGCAAGCGATTTTGTTGGAATGAAGCTTCCTATTGACGGTCCGGACGCGACTGTTCCTCCAGACTGTTCTCTCCACCTTCAAACTTCTCAGCTCACTTTCTAGCTTATCTTTCAAAAAGACTGTTTCTCTCCTACTCAGCAGGTCACTAGAACTCGCATCTGCGGCCAAGGCCGGTCTCCGGCCATTTCACGTGCCGCTGCCTGTGGCGCCCACGTGCCATTGGCGCGATCTCGTGAGAGCTTGTCAAGACCGATCAATCATCACCTGAGCGCACGTGGCCGCCTCGTCAGCGGCCTGTGAATTTGTCGAAGATCACCTTGCTCACACATCGAATTCAACTTATTTTGCATGCTGTGTTGCAGAGAAACGGCCTTTCTAGAATTTAAGTACAGCTTAGAAATCAGTAAAGATTACGCTATCGATTGATTACTAATAGTTCAAAGAAGGAGCTCTAACCGGAGAGAAATATGCGCGTCTGTAATGCATGAAATCTCCTTCTGCAATGACGCCAAAAATAGGCTTTTTCGTAATCCGGCGACGTGGGGCTCTGGCCCGAAGTCTCAGCTTTCGAATGATTACTAGCACCTCTATGAAAAGATCTTCTTCAGCGAATGAGCTCGGTTTTTCATTTACTCCCTTATGACCACAAAGTACCCTTCTCATTGATAATTTTGGTGTTTATTGCTTGAGTACTAGAATCCATGCAATGACGTAGTATTTTTATTTCAGTTATAGCATTGAAATGACATGACTCGGCGATGAAGTGGTGTTGTTTTTTATTTTGGTTTGTCTATCGACTTGTTCTCGCGTGCCTTGCGCATTTCAATTGGTAAGCTTTTCTCTTGAAATGTCGTCTCAGGCTGAAAAATTTCTGTGATCTTGTGCTTAGGTTCCTTGCCGTATACACGAATTGTGTCTATTTTACGTTGTGGAAAAGTTACGATTTACTCTGGTTTTGGATGCATCTGACACTCTGTTCATGCTTCCAATCCCTTCGCCGAGAAAACTACATCGTTGTATGGAGTAATCTCATTTATAAACGCTACACGAAGTATCCGAATCACACCTACAAGGTAATGTGATCTCTACTTTTTGTTTAGCTCATTTTAACGCGTTTCAGCCAGCAGAACGAATATGGTACACCCTTATCCGCAGAGATATTCAGTTGTGATTACAGTAGCGATACTTTCGTTTCGAGTGTTTTCTTAAGATCACAGCTCAAATTTGAATATACCTTGCAATCATTTTTGAGCCACGCATGTTAGTGGTCTGTCAATGAGGGCTGACTTATAGAGCCCGATACACGTGTTTCGATCTTGCGAACTCGTCAGTCGGGCAGTTACCCTTTCTCGTCTTTTGCTAATCTCTGTGGGTGCTCCAGTCCCCACAATAAGAGTTAGCGACGACGTACGTTGTACACTCGAATGCTCGTGGCTAGTATATTCATGATTATATCTATATCAAAAATGATTTCAAGGTATATTGTATTTTGAGCTGTGGTCTTTAGAAAACACTCAAAACGAACGTTATGCTATATTGAATATACCAGCCAAGAGCAATCGAGTGTACAACACTCTGTGTCTGGTAACTTTTTCACTGGACATAGAAAGTAAAACGTTCGTCGTCGCTAACTCTTATTGTGGGGACTGGAGCACCCACAGAGATTAGCAAAAGACGAGGAAGGGTAACTGCCCGACTGACGAGATCTCAAGGTCGAAACACGTGTATCGGGCTCAATAAGTCAGCCCTCATTGACACCACTGACATGCGTGGCTCAAAAATGATTGCAGAGTAGCGATACTTTTCCGTTATACGACGCGCGAAGAAAACGATCCTTTTTACAAGGCAAAACTTTTCATAGGAGTGTTTATAAACATTTGAAATCTTAAATGTCTGAGTAGAGCGCCATCTGGCCGTTTTCTTAAGAAATTTTTTTGTAACTTTTCAGCGAAATGGAAACATATGCGTTTCACATGCGCATATTTCTCGCAGGAAAGAGCTTTCCCTTTAGACTTTTAGTAGTCATTCGATAGCATAAAATTCAACGATTTGAATGATTACTAATAATGCTTGTTTTCTGGAATCACCAACGCTGTGCTTATTTTCTGGACCGACCATTTCTCTAACACGCAGCAGGCATAATAAGATCGATTTTCACATCTACGGCGTGCCTGTTTATCGGGTAATCTACGTGCTGGAGGGTTTTCTCTCCGTCTCGAAAGAAACTTTAGATAGAATTTATGACTCTGATACTAGAAGATTTCCTCAACACGTTCATGTGCTTTTCGCGCCCCCGACCTAGTGACGATAAAAGCGTGTCATCAATGTAAATAGTAAATTTATCTTGAATATTACGGCGTTGTAAAAGGGTCTTACTAAAAAACGGCCACGGAGCACACCAGCCAAAGATTTTGGCTTTCGAATGATCACTAATATTCTCATGAAAAGTTCGTGTCCTGCGAAAAGGGTCGTTTCTTCATCCTGTGCCGTATAACGTAAAAGGAACCATGTGAATATATATATACATATACATATATATATGTATATATTTATACATGTACGCATGTAAATACATAACTACATATGTGCATGCATATGTTGTGCATCAATGGTGTCAAAAAGTAGTTATTTTTTCTTGTCTATGTCTTTAGGAGCTTTACTTTGCTCTCTACGGGGTAAAAGGAACGAAAGCTGAGCGTGAGCTGCAAAGAATGGATACCATAGAGATGAAGGAAAAAGAGCGAAGTATGTTAAAATCAGGTACTTTTTAATTCTTTCTTTCTTAAATGCCGTGACAATTGTCCTATTATTTGATGCACTCACTTATAGAGATCGATTCTTCCTCTGATGAAGATGATGGAAATGAAATCGATGATCTTGATTATCAAGATGGTATAACCACGATGTGGTAAATGCTTTTTCTTTCTCATTTTTTCATGTAACTAAATTTTTTTAAGTTTCAGTGGTCCTGGCCGTGTGATACCGGAAGTGATCGCTCAGGAGGAAGCAGAGTGCAGGAAATATGTTTATGTAGGTCAAGCAGCTGACTCTCAAGCTGATTTACAACTAAGTATGTTTCCCTGTGAATTGTGGATTTTATTCCAACTTGTTTGGTGTTGCTTTCTTTTACCATTTTGCGATTTTCGAGCATCGAGAAGCAGAAGCAAAGGATAATTGTTCGGCACCTGTTCGACCGCCTCGACCTTCTAAAGAGCCGTTTACAAACGTAGATTGTTAGTTTTCAGCATTTTTTGAATCATTTTATTTCTAAGTCCATGCTCTTTTGCCTTTTCTTTCTGGTGTTATAATATTTTACCAACTCACCATTGAATCCTCACTCTTTCCTCTTTTCTTTCGGATATCATAATTCCCTCTTATGCTGATGACAAGCGTTTTACTTAAGCAGTTTGTGATTCGTCCGACAATGCAGTTGTTAATCCCAACAGCGGTGACCGCAATTCTGAGAATTGTGGGTGCGTTTTGATACTTTATTACCTCCTGTTGTTCTGAGTTACTAGTGCCCAACCATATGGCTTCCAATCTTCTAGGGGCCTCATTGCTTTCAGAATAACCTTCAAAGATACTGTACCAGTCCGACCAACTCCAGTACCTGATGAAAACGAGGTAAAAGAAGCTATATGTTTTTTTTTCAATTTTTATTACGTCTAATAGACCTTACAACAGAAGAAGATGGGTGCTTGGGACCGTATCGTCAGTTCAATTCCAAAAGTTCTCAAACCAAAATATCTGGAAAAGAAGATATCTGAAGAAAATGGCAAGTTTTGTTCAGTGTTTCCTACAGCATTTAACCTTGTGCATGTTCGTTTCAGTGTTGGATATATTGGCTCCAAATTACACCAATACATATGATGTATTAGACGAGAAGAAAAGGGAAAGGCGAGCGAAAAGAGATCGGAAGGCGCTAACGCAACGCCTGCGTCGTCGCAGACGGGAGGAATTGCGCGAGCTAGCCCGTCAGGAGCGGAGGTATCTAGAAGTTTTTCAGATGAAACAGAGTAAGAGTGGAGTGACTATACTACCGCTTGGGTCTGTCCAAGTGTTTCAGGCGGAAAAAAGATAGCTGATTCGATTGAGTTACTACTTCAGCTATTGCGAATGACGACCTCATTTGCTGTGTTAGTAGGAAATATAAGGAAAACATTCATTCCGGCTCAGATCAAGTACCTTAAACCGGGACAACATGCGTATGACCATTACGAACTGCTTTTGTTGTTTAGGTAAGGTTTTAGCCTCCTATATTAGATGCCATCAACAAATTTTTCTTTTTCATCCACGTATTGGTTATATAATGTCAACATAGATGAGATTTCAGTAACCTTTCGTCGCTTTGCAGATTATCCATGCTTCTTTGTTTAGAGTAACAACGTTTCTTGACGTGAGTATGTTTTGGACGAACGTGATGTGGGTTTATTGTCTTCAATGGCATCTATGTTGTCGTCTTGGTTTACTGAGATTCTGGGTTTGGCTGGCGATCCTAGCCTTTGTACGTTATTTCTTCTAGCTCGTAGTCTTCCTTCAATGCTACATTAAAATTTTATTGGAATATTTTTTTGAACCAGAAATACTCTTGAAAACAATCTTCGGTACTTTTTGGTCAAGAGATAAATGAAAAACGGATCTCATTCTCTGGAGAGGTAGTTTTCATGGGAGTGTTAATGATCATTCGAAAACTGAGGTTTCTGGTTTTAGCCCTATGTGGCCGGCTTTTCAAAACACCCCTTTATAACGCTGTAAAATTCAAAATGAAACTAGCTTCAGACGCGCATATTTCCCGCCGAACAGTGCTCTTTCTTTGGGCTCTTAGTAATCATCCGATAGCGTAATGGTTGCTGATTCTGACGCTTTGATTATATATTGAAAAGAACTTTTCTGCAGCGCTGCATGTAAAATAAGTTGAATTCGCATGTGCGACCAAAGTGGTCTTTGGCCAGTTCACGTGCCGCTAGTTAAGACTGTCACATGTGCTGGGGCGATGATCGATTGATCTTTTCCGGGTCTTACGACATCGCGTCAACCCATGGGCCGCTTTACCGAGCGGCACGTGAATTTTCCAAAGACCACCTTAGTCGCACATGCGGATTCAACTTATTTTGCAGCGCTGCAGAGAAAGGATCTTTTCAGGATAGAATCAAAGTGTTGGAATAAATAAACATTACGCTGTCGAATGATTACTAGTCCAAAGAAAGAGCTTTGTTTGCGAGAAATCTGCTCGTCTGTAACGCAGGAACTTCCTTCTGGGACAACGTTAAAAAGAAGGCTTTTCCGAAGTCCGGTGTCGTGGGGCTGTAGCCAGAAGCCTAAGTTTTCGAATGATTGCCAGCGCTCATATGGAAACTCTTGCCTAGTGAAGCAGGTTGGTTTTTCATTTGTCCTCATTCAACCGAAGAGTACTCAATTTTTTGTTTGACTTGAACGAAACCTTAAGATCGCAATAGTTGTGATGCTTGCTCCAATGAGCTATGCTATGAATGAACTCGACTTGAGCTGGTGTCGCTTCCGGGTCAATTCAACTTTGGAAAAGTACCAGCCGAAGTGGTAAAAATCTTGGTGAGTTAGCTACACTCAGAGTTTAAGCCTTTTTAAACGTTTAATGCTTTAAGTATGCACAAAGAATATTTTTAAGGTCATTCAGTGATGTTGCAACAGGTTCTACTAAAGTTAGTAGTCAACTTTGGTTGCTGCCCCTTATGCAGCAGTCGATTGATGATGTCTAACGAACAACATTAGTGAGGTTCCTGGTTTAACAAGGGGTAGTTTGAATATAGTTTGAGAATTTTCGATGTCAACCACTTCGTTATCCCCACTAGATGTGGATCATGTCTATCTCAAGTTTTATGTATATATTTTGTGAATATTTTTTCTATAGGAGAATTGAGTGTTGAGCAAAATTCGACCTTAAACAAGATTGAACTCTTGTGTCACTCATTTCGGAGGCATGTGGTACCACTACACCGCCGAGACTACCGCCTACTCGGCTCTCATTCTTCAATACTTCATTATCAGAGCTATCAACCATCAACCTTCAACAGGTTTGCAGTGGCCTCGTTGATGTAGTGGTAGCACTCACTCCCGCTATGTGTGAGACGCAGCTTCAACTTCCGTGTGAGGTCGAGTTTTTGCTCATCACTCAGTTCTCTGAGATATGTTTGAAACATCATAACACTGCGCAAAAGCAGTAAAAGCTCTAGAAATTTTGATTATTCTTTACCACTTGAGAAATCAGTCATTACTGGTCATGAACCAGAGTACTTAAAAGACAGATTAGTACTGCCACTATTTATCATGTATGAAGTGGATGGACATATTTGATTTTCACGATTGTAGTTCTATTATTACTTTGTCCTCATCACTGCTTATTCAACAGCATTTCTGTAAACACGGTGTTGAAGTCCGGGCTCGGATGAGACCGAATAGTATATAGCTTGATAAGTTGTGATCTTGCCTGAACCAAGTTATGAACAGTTCTGTATTTTTGTGATTCTAGAAGCGATTGTTTCATTGAATGTCTTATATATGTGGTATTGCTCTGAGCAACAAAGTGCTACCATTTTGGAGAGCCATTAAAAAATTTGTATTTACTGAGCACATCTGAAGGTTTGTGTTTGGCAATCGCAACGGGAATATATCCCATACTAATTGAATTGCAACAACCGAAACGAACAGTTATCGCAACGTAGACGCAACGGACTGTCAACGTGGCCATTCACTCAAAATGGCCAGAAATCGTTTTTAAGATCTTCCGTCAATTTCTTGTTAACTCATGTTGTCATCTTTAGTCAGTTTGTTATCTCACGATGACTGGATTTACACAGGTGAGTTTCAATACCTTAAGTGGTTTATTTTTTGGGAATTGGTAGGATTAGTCTCATATTTTCAGGTATATTGCTGTCTTCTTTTGCCATTGCATTGATGGTGCGACAGTACGGCAATAGTGTTCTACGAGCTCACCTTGGTGGACTGATAGGATTTACAATGGCAGTAATTGTCATAGGTACCTGACTTGGCGATGTGACGATTTAAAGCATTACAACTTTTTTGTTTCACTTTGAATGTGGAATATTGGATTGGTTCTATGTAAAAGTGTTATACATAAGTCGCTAAGGATGGAAATATTCTACTCACTTGCTCTGGCAATATATGTGGCAGCTTGTATCAAGTTTGTGCCAACTAGGTCGGTATTTTCATTCTTTTTTTTTCTTTTCATTTGTTAATCAATAGTGTAATATCATGCAAGTTAACACTGTTAATACCGCCACCTATGGTTATCTTTTAGCCGTGATACTAGAACTTTGGGCAGTGAAATGTGAAGTAGAGCGACTGTTTTTGGAGAGCTCGGGAAGTTATGCTTGTCTCCTTCCTCTAAAAATTATAAGCGGAGCCAAACTTTATCAAAAAATTCGATTGATGGATTTTTTTCTGTCACTCAATGGAACGAAGCATAGTGTGCGAAGTGGTAGTGAATTGTTACTTCATTAGTGATTCAATACGTAACACATTTGTAACTATGGCACTTGGGCAATTAACATTGTACATACAGACAGATGCACATACACAAACGTATGTATATGTGGATATACATATCTGTATAAACGTGTATGCATCTATGTAAGTACATACATATGTGAAAGCATACACGCATGTAAATGTGTACGTATACAAAACTTTCAAAATGATATACCTCACCTATCATCGCAACTGGGGTGTGCGGAGACCTCCACTTCTTGGATCCGATTCGTTTCCTCGTATATGTTCTTCACAAAGGTCTTCGAACACTTCACCTCTTGCTCGAAAACTTCCGCTTCATTATAAATCTTGTTGAATATTGGTTAAGACGACTCTTCTTGCAATCTTCAAGGTAGCCAAGCTTTGACGCTCGCTGATTGATTGCGAGTGTTGCGGGTGGCTTTCCGCTGTATCGAGTCAGTGCTACTCATCCTCCCAGACAAGTATGGTATCAGTTCAACGATCTCGGATGTATGGATGGTTTGGTGAGCCATGAGCAGCAGATCGAATCATCGACCATGTCGCGGTTCAGAGCGCCTCTAACCACTGCGCCATACGCGCTCTAGTTAGCGTATATACATACATGTATATTTATATACACATATGTATGTGTATATGTACATGCGTGCATATGTAAATTGTATATATGTACATTATATGTATATATATACATATATATACATATATATATATATATATATATATATGTATGCGCCACGGACCTCCCTTTATGAGGGATCCCGCCCGGTTAGTCGCGAGGGCACGTGGCGCGTCCCCAGGTGGTGGATAGGGGAATAAAACGCGAACCAAAAGCGACCGTGGCTACTCATGAGTACCCAGCCCCCACGTTTAGAGCCTGGCAAGCTATACGTTGGGTATCGAAATGCCAAAAACAGCAACAAATATGGGCCTCATTCCCCTGACCCCGAAAGAGCCCCGGTACGGCAGCGCCAGGTAGCACGAGTACGGAGAGGCTGCTAAAATCTCAGGGCCGAACTAGGCTGCCAAGATCGAAACGGACTAAAAGATGATCTGTACCTACAACGCAAGAACCCTTGCTCACGAATCCGCTGTAGAAGATCTATTGATTCAAGCAAGAAGAATAAGGTACGACGTCATTGGCCTGGCTGAGACGAGAAGGCGCCATCCTTTTCACGCTGTTTATGACACCGGAGAAGAACTGTTCCTTGGAACATGCGATCGCAGAGGTGTCGGTGGCGTTGACGTCCTCGTCTAATCGAATTTGACCGTGAGCATTGATTCGTTTGAACAACTAACAACCCGTATCGGACGATTACGGTTGAAACGATGTGGTTCTATGCCGGCTTTGACCATCTTCGTTGCTTACGCACCAACATCAGGCTATGACGAAGACGAAGTCGAAGCGTTCTATATGGACCTCGAAAAAATTCTTCAGAGAAGATCATAAATTCTTTAAGGTCATTGTCGGAGATTTTAACGCAAAAATTGGCCCTAGAGAACGTCTGAAGAACGTCACATAGGGACCCACGGACTAGAATGGAATGAACAGGGTGAGAGGCTATCTGAGTTTATCATGACGACCCAAACCATCCATGGTAACTCGCAATTCCAAAAGCCTCTTTCTCAGCGATGGACGTGGGAGTCTTTCAATGGAGAGTACCATAGCGAAATAGATCACACATAGTAAATCGAAGGTTTTGCCTGACCGACGTCGCTGTTGTTCCTAAGTTCTACACGGCATCAGACCATCGCCTCCTTCGCGCAACGTTTCTAGGCGAGGAGAGAAAGCCGCTAAATTCAAACAACGAAGTCCCAGAACTACCATAAACTGGGATGTATTTAAATCATTAGTTGGCTCTTGAGTAGATACCGTTGTCGACAACATCGACAAAGAATACAGATCGACTCGTTGAATATCCTCATGTTAGCGCTAAGAAAGCCGAGAGTCCTAAGGTCACGAAGAGACGCTTGTCTCCGCAGACACTTGAGCTGATACGTAAACGTGAAATCGCACGAGCTGCAGGCAACCGAAACCTTACGTCCGGACTTGCGAAACGCAGCAGAGAAGCGATAAAAGAAGACCTCAAAGAGAGAAGAGCAGCAGTTATGGCAGAAGCTGCAGAAGCTGGGAAGAGCATTCGCAAAGCCCAGTGAGGTTTCGCCAACTATAAGACCAAGATGATTGCACTCCGATACCCTGACGGGACACCTACAGCTTCGAGAAGGGATATGGAGAAAATCATCCACCAATACTACTCGGATCTCTTCGCTAGCCATATCCTCTTACCGTCATATAAATTGAAAGAGGATAGATATGTCGTTCCACTGGTCCTTCCTTCCGAAATCCGACATGCTATATCGTCGCTGAAGAACAGAACAACCCGATCCAGACAGGATTAGACCAGAACACCTAAAGAATCTGCCGCCAGTTCTCACTGGCTCGGCTCTTCACTCACTACCTGTCAGAATGCAAGGTCCCTATGCAATGGAAAACCAGCAAGACCGTATTGCTGTTCAAAAAAGCAGACCTTCACGACATAGGCAATCATCGCCCAATCTGCTTACTGTCCTTTGTCTATAAACTTTTTACTCGAGTCATCCTAAACAGGATTGACAGAACTATGGACGAAGAGCAGCCATGTGAACAAGCAGGGTTCCGAAAAGGATTTAGTACTACAGACCACATCCACACGATTACAAGACTCATTGAATTTTCACGAGAGTACAAACAGCCACTCTGTCTCACTTTAATCGATCTGAAGAAAGCCTATGATTCAGTGGAAACAGAAGCGGTTATAGAGGCTCTGGATAACCAGGGCGATTCTACTCGATACATAATGATCCTTCGTGAGTTTTATAAAGATTTTACGACCAAAATATCTCCATTCTACAGCAATATCACCATTGACGTTAGAAGAGGGGTTCGACAAGGCGATACAATTTCGCCAAAACTATTCACTTCCACCCTACAAAACATACGAACATTAGAATGGGACGATATGGAAGTTTGAATTGACGGTCGACAATTAAACTCTTCGCTTTGCTGACGATATCATTATCATAACATCAAACATCAGCCAAGCGGAACGAATGTTGACCGATTTCGATAACGCCTGTGGAAAGATTGGTCTTCAGTTGAATCTAACGAAAACAATGTTCATAAGGAACGGATGGGTTTCGAATGCCCCATTCGCGCTCAACGGAACGACAATCTCCGAATGCTCCAGTTACGTCTATCTAGATCGTGATATCAACATGATGAACGACCTAGCTCCAGAGTTGAGCAGGAGGAAACGAGCGGCTTGGATAACGCTTAAGAGCATTGAAGATGTAGTGAAGAGGACAAAGAACATCCGACTCCGTGCCCACCTTTTTGACTCGACGATTATCCCTGCCCTAACGTATGCAGCAGAAACCTGGTCGCTATGTAAGCAGGATGAAAATCACTTGGCGTTATGGAACGCGCAGTCGAAAAGGTCGATGCTAGAAGTATCCCGTATCTCGCAAATGAGAGAAAGAATCCGATGTTCCGACCTACGTCAACGATCGAAAATCAGAGACGCCGTTCTACACGCCAGGATATCGAAATTAAGGTGGGCCGGACACGTGATTCGCTTCAACGGCAACCGATGGACGAGAGCTGATACCGCCTGGATTCCTCGGGACATCAAACGCTCTAAAGGATGACCACTGACCCGCTTTACTATCTCTTCACGAAATAAAAGAAAGATATGATGCTCAGCGAATCTCTAGAGTGAGGAGGACCCACTAGGCTACTCTTGCACGCGATAGGGAAAAATGGAAGAGTTGCTGGTACCCGCTCGAGTCACTCGACGATCAACGGGACGACAGGTTATACAGGTGATATGTATACGTATATGTGCCTCTACACATGTACATATATAAATAAATATATATATATATATGTATATATATATATATGAGCGTACATATATACGAACATGAGTATACGTATGTACATACATATGTATGTGGTTCTTTTCTGTTAGACGGTACGAGATCGAGAAACGACCACGCGGTGGACAAAAACTTTTCGTCAGAGTTAGTAATCATTCTAAAGCCTAAATCTTTAGCTACTGCGCTACCTGCTCTTTTTTGGAATGACCTTTTTTTTGTTGTAGCATCCAAAATATTAAGTGTTACGCCGGTCGCACACCTTTACTATTACTTCGCTACTAGAAACACGAAACGCATATGGACGTGCAAAGGAAATCTTGTAATCGCAGGATCATACGTTTTATCTGGAGTTTTTTACAAACAGCGCAGCGTATGTGAAACTAGATTTCATGTTCTCTGTTACACTTCCATGGAGCGGTCTTTCCAGGAAAGAAGCACAGCGTTGAAATGTCAAAGCTCACGCTATCGAATAGTTATCAGTAGTTTGAATAAAGAAAGAGCGCTGTGGTCTGTGAGAAATATGCGCGTGTGAAACACAAATGTTTCCTTTTTGCTACAGCGTTGTAAAAAAGGTTTTTCAAAAACCGCCGCATAACGTATAGCTAAAGATGTAAGCTTTCGAAAAATTATCAAAAGTGCAGCACGAGGTTCTTATCCACCGCAAAGGATAGTTTCTTCATTTCGTGCCATCTGAAAGAAAATATTCATGTATGTAATTATATGCATCCGTATGCATATATTAGCTTGTATATGTACACGTATGTATGTGCATACATAAACGCACGCATACGTGTATATGTATGCATATAAGTACGTATGTGCATACATTTGTTCACATATACATGCATAGAACATGCACTACAAGATACATATGCACCTAAGTTCAGTGATGGCGGAACAGGAGCCTCGGTAGTGCAAATGGTTAGCACTCACCCCTGTAAAGATATAATGCTGGTTCTATTGGCGTCTAATGGTTAAAGTTTTACACATCACCCAGCATCTTTGGATATGTCATATATATATTTAGATATGTATAATTCATTTATTTAAACATATATATGTATATATATACGTATGTATGTACATATATATGTATATATATATATATATATATATATATACATATACATGTATAATTCGCCTCTTATCTTTTAGATGGTTGACATCTATAGTCTTTGTTACTTCTTTCGCCTACTTGATTGTTCTTCGATACTTGCACTATATTTTCTGTGTAGACGAGCTCGCTTCGCTGACCAATGTCGTTCAACTCATCATGACACTTCGAGTGCGTTTACTACTGATGTAGTATGATGTTAGAGTGTCCGTCATTGCTTTGTTGTCCAGTTTCTTTGATTATATGGAAAATTTTTTGATATTAACGCATGCTTAGGCGCTCTCTCTTTAAGGTAATCGGCTTATCGTTTGAAGTTTCCGATGCTCATTATGCTTGTGTTCACGAAGGTTCCACAACGAAGCAGAAACGTTTCCTCGAAGTTAATCCTAATGTTTTTGATATCTTGAACTATTTCTACCATTTCGCGGGACTTTTTACTGGTTAGCATTTATCTATCTGTTTGTATTTCTTAGGATGATAAGTTGTTAGATATAGGATAAATTTCTATTCACGTTCGTTTTGAATTCTTTCGCAGCAGTTTCATATATACAGGACCGTACTATACGTACCAGATGCTGTTGGATTCTCAAGAACCTGTTCTCTTCGAAAAATGGTCGCCAGTTGCGGAAATCCAAAAGCGCGCTTTTCGTTTGTGCTGGAGCGTTCCACTTTTCATAGTAGTTAACCAACTTTATCCTCTTGATGTGAGTTTGTGACAAAAAGTTTTTTGCTGCGAGAAGAGAGATTTTTCAGTGTTGAGCTTTTGCTGTCGGAAGAAATTTTATGAATTTGTTTCATCTGCGGCTGCAAAGTTTTTCAAAGTTTCGATTATTTGCTTTTGAAGGGTCTTCGATCAGATGACATATGGGAGATGACTTTTTTGCAACGCATGGTCTATGCCGCAGCTGTTTTTGTCGTTTTTCGAGCCAGAGTGTATAGGTGAGTACTTCTGAGATATTTTTATTGAAATTTCCATTTTCATATTTTATTCAGTTTGCGCAGTGTTGCTCTTCGAGATTTTTTTCTTCTAGGAAAGTATTGAATCGTCCCATAAATGCTTTCGCATTTCGACATTTTTGTTAATTCAGTTGTAATTTATCTAGAGAAATCGATTACTCAGCAATACAATCACCATTATAATCAATGAAGCAACCATATGCGAGCAAACTTTGGATAACTCCCTCACAGAAGGAATGGGACTCACGATCATATGTCCTAAGGTCACTTTTGACCGCGGCGCGAGTGATCATGTTGCAAAAGTCTTCTGTTGCAATCGCGTAGACAGGACTTCCCCTAGTCGATGATCACTGGTGATGAGTCCTAGGCCTATTACGAGAACAGCTCGCGTTACGCTTATTGGATGCCTCGCGACAACTACCCGCCAGTGGAATCTATAATTCCGTTCTCGGACTTTTGTTTTCTTGGTTTTCTGAGATTGGCCGGGCAGCTGTTTTGGGAAGAACTCGGCAACAAGCATACAGTGCCAGCGTCTGCGGAGAACATCTCCGGAATTTGACCACACTAGTTCGAGAAAAGCGTCCGGAACGACTCTGTGTCGCCCTTCTCCTGGTAACGTTCGACTTACATCCACCGTATTGCCCTTATTTTATTCCATCGGATTACCATTTTCTCCGCTAAACACTACAACTAGCTCAAAACTGTCCTTAGCGACTTTGATCACCGGCCTCATTCTTTCTGGAAAGGCATTCAATCTCTGCCCAGCAACTGGATTCATATAAGTGATCGTGATGATTTTATTATTGATCAAGTGCGACGATTCAATATAAAATCATGGGAAAAACCAATATATGTTGATGAAATGTTGACTAAGAACGGGAATTCTCTCCGTTCAATCCTGAACCTTCTCCAATTCTCTTTATAGTGCTTGGGCAGTGGCAGAGATAATTTGTGTCACATTAGGCCTCGGAATTTACCCAGCGGATTCAAAACCACGTATTGTGGTAGGACCAACCGATCTGGAAAAGTACAGGTGTGCATATCTTATATCTGTTTCGACACTCAGCCTGGAAAGCTTTGTTTATTGTGCTGTTCAAACTAGATCTGACCAATGTTTCCAGAGAGTTAAAAGGTCGTTCGGATGTCACATATAGTTCGGAAGCAGTCATCAACCTTGATATATCTGAGGTTGCTTCACTTTCGTGATACGTGCCTATTACGTTATTAGTGTCGCGGTCGTCACGTGTGTTCATCTAACTGAAAAGGAGTGTCGATCAGCAATCGCTGAATTTCACTGAACTTCAGGTCGAACTCAGTGATGGGTTCCGTAGTGGCATTCGATCGTGGAACAGATCTGTACAAAGCTGGCTGGCTCTCTATGTTTACTCGAGAGCAAATAGGTTGTACAGGTCTGTGTGTTAATACCAATTTCTAATTTTTTCACAAGGATGTGCATATATTTTTTGTATGTTTCTTGAACTATTCTTCAGTATAATCTTCCATCATTATCATAGTGTGCATGCATATTTCCAAATTGCTTAAGTTCTGAAAATCTTTGAAGGTTTGGTTTAGGGTTGAACTAACAATGTTAGTCTCAGCTGTCTGGCATGGTACCTATGGAGGATATTTTATGTAAGTGTAGTTGTCAAACTGTCTTATGCGAGTTAATTTTATTTATCGCTATGCATAACATTTGGCAATAGAGTTGTTTTCAAGCATGTAATGATTCTGTTTTCGTGTAATTACTATAAACAATCTTTTCATAGCGATTCAGGTCGTTTCTCGTTGTACCAATGTGCGCAAGTGTTGAAGATATTATTTTCAAATACGTACCTAAAAATCCGATTACGAACCAACGGCCTGCTTGGTTTAGATATCTGTGAGTGTCCTTTGCTGTGCTACTTCTTTCTCAAGAACTCTCTAGCTTTCCACTTCCTAAAAACGACATTAACAATTGATATATGCAAGTCGTTAAGGCTTATCTTGGACAGCTGACGTGAGGTTGGTTGTGGTAGTAGCAGTAATAACAGTGGTTCAATGACTGACGTGCCTTTTTAAAGCCTATACGTACGTTGTCATATAGTTCTACTGCAATACAAGTTACGTCTGGGCTCTGAAAAAGGCGAGTTGTCGAAATGTCAACCATCGAGCTACCACTGCTGTTAAAGCTACTACTACTACCAATTTTGCCTTAGGTAATGAAGAAAGTCCTTAAAATTTACTTATATCTAGCATTCCATTTTAGTTACATCCTCACTCTTCGTTGTCGTGGTTTTGATATGCTCGCCACTGGTTTCCTCTTGAAAAATTTCGAAGATACTCACAGGTGTTTTTCATGCTTCCTTCAACCCAGTAGGTTCTCTATTTTATACTTTACCATCACTGAGAATTTCAGATTTTGGAGTTCGCTATACTACTGGCTTTTGGTTGTTACGCTGCCAATCTACGTCTTAGACAAGCTATACACATTAAAAAAGAGTTTGAAAAAATCAACACTCAAAAAAGAGTTGTAGCTCTGAGTCTGAGTGAATTATCGTAGTTGACTGATGCACCTTAACTATCACGCACTGTTTTGTCTTTCAAAGGATCTCTTCCATACAGTATTATTTTCCACTCAACGTGGTGCTGTGAATCGTTCATAACAAGTAGTTTCAAAAACACGTAGAATTTGTTAACATATATCAACTACAACATAAAGTACTCGTGTAAAATCGCATTTGCTGTTTTATTTAAAAGGTCTTGCAATAGCCAGTACAAGTTATCGTGAGAAATGTTTCTAACGTTTCAAGTTCCAAATCAAATGAACCTTGATAAATGTCCAATTTATGAACAGCCTAACATTATTATGTTTAGAAGGTCACGTAGTAATTAACTTTGATGTTCGTTGAATGATTTGAGGTCGTGCTGTGTTTGATAATCATGATATTTCTTATGTTGATATTAATCAGTTTTTAGGAATAAATTTTATGATTTTGAAGTAAGATTTTGCTTTGAGAAAATGTAGGAGTTTTTCAAAAAGTGTTGAAATAGAGCAAGCACCAGCTTTTAATTATGTAGTACCAGTTTTCATCTACAGAACCCCAAATTTCTTACTAGATTTTTGATAAATCGCATGTTATCAAAACTGTAAAAGAGTGGTGTGATTTCTAGAAGAATGTTGACTCCGTTGCAATCAGAGACGGTTCACCTAATCCGAAAGCATATACGTTGGATTATGAGGCTCTGAAGATAATTATTCTTCTCTAATACTAGCATACACATCATTAGTATACCGCAGCTATATGACACACCTGCAAAGATGAACATGAAAAAAAAAAGTAAAAAGAGGCAAAGTAATCACTGTGTATCTTGCTATATGCACATATTGAGCTCTTTGCGTGTTAATGTTGTGCCAACAGTATCTATATCAGATCTTCTCGTAAGTTTTGGCATTAGATCAATAAACACTAAATTCGGTATCATACATGGATTACTGGTAGTCATTCGATAGCCCGAATCTCGACAGTTTTGATGCTACGACTGGTTTTTGAAAGCAAGAGGAATTTTTTTTGTCCCTATAGAACGATCGCACAAAGTCTCCTCTACAATTCTTAGGCAAATAAAATTTTCCAGAGATTGTATTTGTTCTAATGGAAATTGTAGAGAAGACTTTGTGCTATCGTTATTATCAATATAAAAGTATATTTGTTTTACATTTTAAGTGTTGAGCTAACTACTTCGACTGCGAAGTGTGGTTTTCTTGTTCTAACGCCGCCCTACAGAGACCGTTTCAGAAACTAGTCTTAGCTGCGAAATTGTCGAGATTCGGGCTATTGAATGATTCCCAGTAATCCATACTATTGAATTTGTTGTCATTCTCTAGTGCCGAAACTTATTAGAGGACCTAATATTAACATGATCCAAACTCGTGCATCATGAAAGTCCCACATGACAGGATAGGCGAGCAGTTATCACACAAAAACCAATAGTACAAATGATTCGGTTTCAGATTGAATCGTAAAGTCTTTTAAACGTTTCTACAGACATTTTCATTTCTTCATCATGGTAAAGTGATAAAAACACAGGTAGTAGAAAGGATCAGATTTTTCGAAAAATAACCTCCAGATAACTTAGTCGTCAGTCTTTCTCATTCAGTAAATCACTATTTTCTTCATGAGCAGATGCGAGGTTATTAACAACAGTTATTCATTACGACACTAGCTGACGTTTCGGCAATTTCATCTTCTTCAAGGCAGTCACTACTTTACGTAAGACGTTGTGTGGTTCGTCACCAATAAATAAATTGAAGACGTTAAAGGACAAAACGACTTCGAAGTCAGTGAAACCATAAAAAACGTCGGCCAGTGTGGTACTCAATAAATTTTGATAACACATTCATATCTGCTCATGAACAAAATAGTGAATTGTTCGATCAGTTGGTTATGAGAATTTCCAGCAGACGTGAACAGCGTCTGATGTGAGGGTACATTTGAAGACTTCTAAATTTTGCAAGATAAAGCTTTTCAACCACAAACCTTAATTTCCGCGTTGATGTAGTAATGGAGTCGAAATTACTTTTGCTGCTATTACCAAGAAAACTTATAGCAGACAACTTCGATTTATCGCTATAAGAGAATGTGTAGTTTCTACGCAATCACTAGGTCTTCTCGTACGATTTGGCTCTACAGCAATAAACATCAAATTCATTAACTAGAAGTAATTAAAATTCTTTACAGCACCATTCAAAGTATGGGCCATCAGTCTGAATACGTTTCTGCCATCTCTCCGGTAGCAAATCAATATCGCTTTGTAAAAAGTTTTATGGCCGCTCAATGAAGCCTTTATCTCAATTTGCTGTCTTACGAGTTCGTATTGGGACGCTGGGAGTTGCTAAATCATCCGCCGTTCACTACTGACTTGTCGCCGTCTGACTTTTACTTTTTCCGGTCGCCGGAGCATTTTCTGAGCATTCGGGGCTCACTTATTTTCGTCGAGAATTGAAACCTTTCTCAGAATCTAAGATGATGAGTTCTGTGAGCTCGGTATTGGTCTGTTGCCTGTGAGATGGTAGAAATGTAAACAGGCTCATGGCGCACACTTTGAATAGCGTTACCGAGCATTATTAATTATCTCAGGTTGATAAACTTGGCATTTATTATTCTAGTGCCAAAATTCATGAGAAAACCTGATATTTTCACTTTTTGTTACTCAAGGATTATAATGTAATTATCTAACCTATTGAGAACTTGGCCAATCAGCCTATGTGAACGTATGCTAATGTCACAGGTCTTTGAGAGGAAATTAGTGGAATTATTCTGTTACTTGTTGTGGTAATAACCTCTTAAACTACTCATTGACAACTTTCACGTTAAAATTTTGCAGACAACGTAAGATAGCTGCGAATTCAAGTTGACAATATAAGCTGTTACCGATCGCATGACTTACTACGTCCGTATGCTGGTGCAGAAATGTATTTTGACGATCGAGTGACATTTACGCTACTCACTCGCATCATTCCAAATATTTTCAGGTTCAAAACTTTGCGATTAAATGATCCGAGATTTTGTTAGGATCAATTACGACTTCTCCTTAGGAATGAAGTGACGGAAAATAGAAGCATTAAGCGCAAAGAAAAAATTCTGACGTTTCTTCTTCGCTCATGAACAAATAAATGATGAAATGATGAAAATGAATACGTCGTAATGCCATCTCCACCTCTACCTTAGCCATGTGTAGCCAAGCATACGAATTCCCTAAAGATATTGAAGAACTTATGCAATTGTCTACTTTGGTTTACAATGTTCACATGATATTTCATCGTAGTTTTGGTTGCCGGACAACCTTTGATTTTCTTTCCTGATATCAGCATATGGACAATTTGGAATTCAGAACACCTCTTATAAACTATTTAATTATTAATTCTTCGAGAGGCATCATTTTACGACCATCTTTTATCTTCTGTTCAAAGAAAGCAAGTGGTAGTTGTGTATGTGATATGCAAACTCTCACTGCGTATGTCGACCTGCAAGGTGTTTGTTTTGCCATTGCAGAAGTGGTCGTAAGTTTTACTTTCAAGGTGAGTAATCAAAAAGACAGTAGTGGGTCGTTAAATTAAACGTATTGATCCTTCACAACTAATTTAATTCTTTTTTAATCGACTGTTCTCGGACCTTGCTCAAATTCCAATATAATCCGATAGAATATTTTAAGCCGTTTAGAGGTTTGTTATAGCTTTTGCAGTGCTAGACGTACGTTTCGGTGTTCTCGTACACCTCTTCAGTAGCACATGCCTTTTGGTTCACCCCTACATGATGCGCACGCTGGTAACACCTGTCAAGGAAAATTGTAAGCACGTATAAGCCAGGAAGAATTGTACAAATTTGAAAGTTGATGGTGTGATTCAAAGGAAGAGCCAAGCTGCACCAGGATATACTCTGTAAGCGAAATAGATATAGAATAAAGCTATTTATAATCTGTCGTGAAAGAGGATTCATCTACGAGACGATGATTTAGGCAGGCGCTGGCACAAATTCTAACCTAGACCAGCCCGACTTCTTGCACACGCTGTTATAATGAGCCTAATGGACGACCTGCAAGATGAAGGCAGACATCTCTTCGCATATAACTGATATACTAGTGTTTTCTACTTTTTAGCGATATACTTTCCTAAAAACTAAAATTTTACCATATGATGCAAGAAAATCCGCTGTAAAGTTGAAAAAGTGAACTCCATTGAAAAGCGTTCTACTCTTTATTAGTAGAACGTACTATGGGAATCTTTTCACCATAAGCACAATGTTAGAAAAAGAATTTTTCAAGCCGTCAACTGACTGCAAAAACATGAACAACATAGGTAGAAACTTTTATTAACGCGTAGGAAAAATACTCCTATTCGCAAGAACGTGGTTTTCCCATTGAAAAACGCAGTTATTAGAAAGCGCTGGCATTGATTTTACTAAAATTTTCAACACATAAGTCTCTTGAATGATATTCTTTTATTGGCTGAGGATAATGTTCCCTTGAATTCTTAAGTAGACAGGATTTGTATTAGGGCTCGTCACCAATCTTCATAGCCGTCCGAACGTGGCGCCCTGCTAGGGATCAAAATGTCCCTCATCGTTCGCAAGTATTTGATCAACAAGCGACCACCTAAAAGGTCACCAGACTGTTTCTACACGGAGGATACGAATATCATGCTAACGTTTATTTAGACATTTTCCATCACTGCTTAATATGGCAAAGTTTTCACTACAAAATTTAACAAGGTAATCAAGAGCACAACCATGGAGTTATGGTATAAAGTCAAGATCGACATTTCCGCCGCAGAGGATCAGCACCACCTTCTTCAATCCAAGATGTGATGGTGAAGCTTTCAAAAGGCCTGCCAGTGGCACTGCAGCAGAAGGTTCGACACGTTGCTAGAAAATTTGATTCAAATTCAAAATAAATAGTCGTAATATTCAGTTCAAGAGCTGTATCGGTAGGCTTTAAACCTTTTATTCCCGCTTTATCAAACTTTATCCTTTTACTCTTAAGTTCAACCGCTTGCCAATTTTATAGTAAGAAATGATTACTGAATTGTTTGAATCTCGATTGCTCACTATGATGAAAGAACAATAATTATTTGACACCTCGAAGTAGTCTACTAATCCAAATCTCATATTTCCTACCTTCGTACGAGTCCAAATCAGCTTCAGCGCTGCTCGAATCTCACCGTCTGTCTGCAAAAATTGTACTTCTTTGCTTATTACAATCAGTTTCAACCACAAGCTTCTAAACAATCCTAAGATTGTTCATAACATACCACTGTAATAATGTTGTCTGCACAAGCTTTCAAAATTGGATAACAATATTTGCCTATTTTCAGAACTCGAATACCGTCTGCGATGGTGTCTACCACATCTCGTTCTGCCGTTAATTCACCTCTTTTAAGATAAGCAGCCAGATCTTTGCCTTCAGGTTCAACTAGGAACACTGAAATCATGACTACAAACCTTTATTTTGATTTGTGCTCGAGAATGGAATATCTAATTAATAACCCTTGATATCCGGTCGTATCTCCGTCACATATGCAACAACCCCGCTCGCCATTCCACCTCCACCTACGGCCAGAAATATTGCGTCAATGTCTGGCAATTGTTCAATAATTTCCGCACCAATCGTACCCTTTAATATTTCATTTCGTGAACTGACAATTCATAAACAGAAAAATCAGATTTAGAGTCTTTTAGGGATAACGAGAAGAAGGATATCAGAACAACTTACTTGCCCACATATCACATTGGGATCGTCGAAAGGCTCTACGACATAGAATTTGAGATCTTCAGCTAGTCGTGCGCACGTATCCTCTCTGAAATAAAGAGCTCGCTATATTGTTAAGTCCTGCAAACATCAATGCTCCGACTCATGCAGATATCCCAAAAAATCAAAGAAATTCAAGTCTTTTTTTTTATTATAAGCTTGTTTATCACGTAAAATTGTCACACAGATAAAAACACCATACGAAATTCTTCATGAAGACGTCTATTACTCTATTTTACGTCGGCCTATTTTTGTTTCACATTCTTTGGAGTTCTGATCTTCAGTTGGAAAAAAGTTCTGGGGCACTTTAATAACATGAGATAATTCCTATGCATATCATGGGAATATTACAGCTTCTTCTGTAGGATTTTCCCACTGAAGGCCTAGATATTATTCGTCTTTATTTTCAATTGCTGCTACGACGAGTCTACAACAAGCTTAAGAAGAAAAGGCGGGCTTTTGGTCAACCGAAAGCGCGTTCTGATGAAGCAAGACAATGCCAGACCGCACACGCCAAAAAGACCAAAGGCAAGTTTGATGAATTGGACGAAGTCGAGGTTCTTCCGCATCCAGCCTGCAGTACAAATTGCGCTCCATCCGGCTTTGAGTCGTTCCATGAAGTTGAAGAAGCACGTCAAGAGTTCTTCAATTTGATTGGCGGACCGATAACAGAAAGTCGTAGAAAACAATGGCCTTCATTTTGAAGAACAGTTACTATTGGTTTTGCTTGGAATTCATGAATAAATTTTCATTTTTTACAAGTGCACCAGAACTTTCTTTCCAATCAAATAGCTAGAGTATTTGGAAAGTTTCTGAGAGATTAATAGGACAAGGTTTTCACTGTGTTAACTTATTTTCAGTAACTGGATTAATAGCTTTGAAGCCCCAAATTGATACTCTACTTTCTCATATTCGAAATAAAGCCACTTTCAATCAATAACGAAAAACTTTGTGAAACAAAACTCAAAACCCCCAACAACGAACTATATTCAAAATAATGGAAAACTTTCTATGTAAACAGTAAACAAATCCACATAAAGCTCAACACTATAGCTCCGAAAAAATCCAATTTGCCTAAACTCAAATCTATCAAATCGCGTCACATTGATACAAAATAGCTGGAAAATCCTCTGTGCTTTGGAACTTTTCTATTCATCATCACAATAAACTAGCTTTAATAAAAATACATTTCTCACTTTCATCCGGAAATTTTGTAGTTTCCGTCATTACAATTTAGAATGCGATCTCAACACTTATTGCATTCAACCTGTTTCGTCGCGTTCATCCTCTTCAAGGGTCTTCGCAAAATTTCATGTACTGTTTCGGCTGCTGCTTGAGTAGTTCGACATGATCTCGTATAATGCTAGTCAAGACAAATCTTCTTACAATCTTGGAAAAGCTGAGTAAGGAGTTCTTCAAGGCGTGTTCATCACTTTTGCTTTCTGACACACAGCATCACTGTTCTTTTCGTATATCATTCCAGAGTAATTTGAATTTTTGGCCGCTCAATCGAAACTTTGCTATCTTAAATTTAAGATAATGAAATGGATTTTTTAAGACCTTTTTTTTGTTTAATTACACAGTAATTATTGTGCTTGAGTTCTTATTGAAAAAGAAATAATTTAGTTACTCAGCCAAGTAGGAACTTTACCACCATATTAAAATTTTGGTACGATTTAGGAATAATCTGAAATTTCAAATCTCGATAGGAGTGTTTTCGACTTTTTGTGTTGAAAAAGGACTATAACCTTTTACATGCTAAAGATGGATTGAGCACGTACGGATAGAGCCAGATTATCAACAGATCAGTGCCTTATGCCTCAAAGGAGACTTCCTATCAACTCACAAATCACTAGGGTTAAATTACAGCCTTTCTTCTTCTAGAACAATAAAATCATAAGTAAATAGATCATCTCGCTTATAAACGCTGAAGAAAATATATAAATACCAAAGAGTTACTACTGTTTCCCCGTAAAAACTAAAAATCATCGAGAAATAGATAGATTGCATCGCCGTTTTACCTGCTCTTCACCGTTGAATCACACAATTCAAGTTTAGCCCCATACTCCATCATTGCTTCCATTTTTGACGGAGGAGCATTCCTTGGAACAGCCACGTGACACGGCAATCCGACTTGTGAAGCAGCCCAAGCCAAACCCTGACCATGGTTACCGGACGAATGAGTGACCCAGAATAAACCAATTCTTTCAAAAAAAAAAAAAGACCATGTAGGACAAATATGATTAGTTTTTCAGACACCGGCATAGAATTTTATTATTTATAATTTTGCATCTCTTTCTAATACTCTCTATATATAACATCTTGGCACAACGTGATTTAGATTAATACTAAAAAAAATTTCACGAAACCATCACCAAAGCATTGGCAATTGTTCATCTAAAAGACTTCTTTTCTAAAATCCAGCCTAAAAATCACCTATAAGGGATACTTTTCAATTGGAGAGACATATTTTACCAAAGATGATCCGTCAATGCAAGTCCTTACCACTCCATGAATCGCTTGTTCATCTTTCACTTTTTGTACGGCATTTAGTGCTCCTCGTGCTTTGAAGCTACCGGTTTTCTGTAGATGTTCGCACTTCATAAACACCTGACATCCTTAAAAACGATCACAGTGGCTTACTAGTTATAAATGTTTTATTAAAATGGAATTTCGTTCTTCAGACGAGCATAATACCATTGTAGCATCGTTCTTCAAATAATACGCAGGTTAAATTGAGAACGAAAAACACTTCTTTCTCAAGCCTTTGCTCAAACAACTTATTTCATCAGGCAGTGGCAATAAGTAAAATGAAAACATTCTTGCCCATCAAAGTTCAAGTGATGCTAGGCATTTGTAGTGAATAGTAATTCAATCGATTAGTACTTTCAGAAGTAAGAAACCAACAACATTATGGCACTTTCAAAGAGTCTAGCCAACAGTGAAATTAGATTAGATGAAATAACTTGTTTAATTTACAAGAGTTGATCCAACAAGAAGCTTGACTCGCCAATTACATGAATTTGACTCCTTGACCATGCTTTACTACAAATGACTGGCAATACGGACCAAAATTTCAATTTTATTGTGCTACCAATGTTGGTAGTAAGATATTTTCTCTGAACGGAATATGATCTAATGATTGTAAGGCGCTATTTCTATTCATAATTGAGAGATATTCTATCACAGTTATCACGGAGCAAGATCGAATATATTTTTATCTACCATAAATCAATATGATTCATTTACGAGGAGGTTGATAGTAAAGCTACAGAGGATATTTGAAAACATTTGTTTGATTCTGCTGTGAACTGAAATCTGAGGTGTTATATGAATTCCATGGTATAGTGAGTGATTAGTAATGCAGTTAATCAGGAAGCAAAGCTCTAATTCGGCACTCATCCTTAGTGCTCTCAGTTTAACATGCTCTAACTTGGCAATATCCAGATTTACAAGGAGAATTGGATACAATTCCGTTATCGGAAAGGGTTTTTCAAAAAAAGTTTTTTTGCTTGACCAAGGACATCCATTGGGCTGTTGGTTATCATTCGAAATCTTAATCACTGTGAATCCAAAAATGTGCTTGTTTTTTTTTTTGGAAGGACCTCTTTATAGCGTTCTAGCATTGAAAATGAAATTAAATTTGACACACTCTACGCGCTTTTATTATTATGCTTGCAATTAGCTGGAAGCACGAAAGACATATGATCATGTAGTGGAAGTTTTGAGTATAATATTCATACCTTTATCTCGAGTGCTTTGTTTAGACCACGCTCAAATTTCAATATATCCTTTCATCAGTATTTCAGCCAACATGTCATGTGGTCTGGTAAGAGCTCTTGTACAGCCCGAGACACGTGTTTCGTCCTTACAGACTCAGCCGGGCAGAACCCGTCGTCTGTCAATCTTTTTATAGTCAGTTCTCTCTCGGGAGCGTTACACTCCTTATAGAGAGTTATCGACGACGTACGCTTTACAATTCATACGTTTTTTTCGGAGGTTCTTTCAAAGCGAGAACAATCTTGAGTTCAATAACAAGAATCGCGCTCCATATGTGTCGCACCTGCGTGGTCCACTACTGATCGCGCTATAGACCCACAGCCGCCACACATCACAGCCGACAAGCCATACTCGGCATGTTTGAAGCTCAATCTTATCCTTCCTGCTGCATTGCAGTGAAACGGTCTATATAGAAGACAAGCACACTTTCGGAATCGCCAAAACTTACGCTATCGAATTATTACTGACAATTTGTTAAATAAGTTCTCTTCTGCGAAAAATACGCGTGTGTGAAACACTGCCCCATTTCCTTTGCTATACAGCTGTAAAGAGACCTTTTATGAAACCAAATACATTCTGAAAATGCCGAGATTAAAGCTATTATATACTTTGTGACTGTCTGGGGAAAAGCTCTATCCGGCGAAGTATAAACACGATAGCGCGCCTCGCGTATGAAACAAAATTTTACCTCTACTGCTAGCGTTGTAAGAAGGCCTTATTGAGAAACACGTATGTTTTGGATTCACAATACTTTGAGCTTCCAAATGGTTACTACTAGTTCAAGGAAAAGTCTTTGTTAGCGAGAAAGGTCGCTTCAAAATACCCTTTAAGACAACGGAATTGTACCAATAATCGTTTCGAGAAGCATTTTACGACATTCATAAAGACGACAAGCTCCTCAAGTAACGGTCGATGCAACACGCGAAATAATCGAAAACCCTTTGAGATGATGAATGAAGGAAACGGATAGGGGGGCCGGAATTCGTACAATAAATGTAATAACGAATAATGTAAAAGCCAAAAAAAATGCTCTCTTTTCATTGAAAAAACAATAGTGTCTCTAAAATATTATATGATTCAACATAGTCCGATAGAACGCTTTAAGCTCTTCAAAGGTCTGGTATGACATCTCGAGTAGCAGGCGTACGTTTCGGCTTTCTTGCAAGCCTCACCAGTACCACATACCACTCAGCTGCTTTCCTGCTGTTATCAGAAATCATCGCCGAGGAAGTATCACTCCACGTCAAGTGAAATGACCATTTGGTGTTGCGTTCTTTCAAAGTGATTGATTGTCCATTGCTTGGCTAACGACCGTTATGGAGCACATGTAACGATACTTCTCAATCCCGTTTTTCGAAACCTCACTAAAAAAATTCAGCATGGCCTGATAGAGTGTTATAGCCTTTGAGAGGCCTGGTATGGCATCTTTAGTGGTAGACGTACGTTTCGACTTTCTAGTCGACTGTAAAGGTATCGTTACATGTGCTTTTATGACAGCCGTAAGCCATGAAATCGACAACCATCACTCCGAAAGATCGCAACATCAAATGATCATTTCACCTGACATGGAGTGATACTTCGTGGGCAATGATTCTTAGTAGTTATAGGGACGAGCAATCGAATGGTTTGTGGTATTGATGAGGCTTGCGAGAAAGCCGCAATGTACGTCTACCACTAGAGATGCCATACTAGACCTCTGAAAGGCATGAAAGATCCTATTAGACTGTTTGAATTTCTAAGTGTGGTCCAAGAAAAGTTGATTGGAAGGTGCTAAATGGTTTAAAAAAACTTTAACGAGGCATAGCATTCACACCAGACCACGTCTTTTTCTCACTAAAGTGTTCACCACTCCGTCAGGAAATGTTTCCACCACACATCCTACCTGCGATCCGATCGATGCTTTTGCACGTGATGATTGGCGTTCGATGAATTCTTCCTGCAAATCTTTCCTGAGCCTTTTTCACATCTTCTGCACGAATTCCCATCTGTAGATTAGAGTCATAACTATAAAGCACATTTTGGCGTCAATATAAAACGTATCATCAAGGTGAAAAGCTGTTCACAAGTTAAGGCTCATACATTCAAAGTTAACGTCTAAGCAATTTCATGACAACATCAGAAACCATGTACAATATTCATTGAGTCAAAAACTAAAGGCGCTTCACTTCATGGATTTAGAAGTGCTAAAATCTCAAAAACTTCTCCAATTCTAAAGGGGTTTTTCATTGTTACATAGATTTTTGTTCACTTTTGTCCTATATAAAAGAGCAAATCAAATGCGAATACAATGAATTTCTATTCCGGCAATCTATTTCTTTGTGCACTTGGCCACATAACACTGTATTTCAGCTTATGAATGTTATTTTTCACTCAGAAACTCCTGTAACCTTGTGGTCGAATAAGACTTAGGTGTGTTTCCAATAAGGGCGTTACCAAGAGTGTCGAAAGATTGACAATTACTGCTTTACTGGTTTGAGTTCTCAATGTCTGCCATGAATAGAACTTGCTTTGCTGAACTGAGCTGACCAAATGCACTACGTGTTTAACATGTGACATCCGCACTTTGACAAAAACACGTTCGGTTCATTCAAGTACAGAATTCACAAAATAACTCACCACAAATCAATAATCACTAATGGGCAGAATTAAGCACAACTACACTGGGAAGAAATAAAGGATAAAAAATGATGAAGCTCTCGGCGCTGATCAATCCCTGAGGGACGCACCATGTGTTCGTCTTTGTTTTTCAACTTCGTTCGAGATAATTGTATTCGTATCTGGCCTTTAGAATGACTCGCGGTGACCTCTCACTGTATCACTCAGTGCCGCCAATCCTCTCACACAAATCGCGACAAGTCCTGCATCAAATAACCGAACCGTGAGGGATGGATAGCTTGGTGAGCCATGAGCGCTAGATCGAACCATGGACCCTGTGTGCGAAGCAGAGCACCTCTAACCACTGCGCCACATGCGGATTCAGTAATGTTTGTAAAAATGCTCATAAAGGTTTGTAAATTACTACAGATATGCGTTTTTGACTTCAATATAATAACGTAATAGATCAGAATGTTCTGAATTTCTTTATAACAAATAAAAAGGAAAAATAGAGCTACATTGTAGAAAAGGATGATCAGTGGTAATTAACAAGACAAAGCATGACAACTACGAATAAGAAATGATTGCTATAAAGCAATAACAATCAAAATGCAACGGAGAACCTCTAACTTTTCAACTCTCCATTTTTATCTGTTTTTTTTTTCTTGTAGCAGAAGACGATGCGAAATACCTGGGAAATGATGGGATATGAGCGAAAAAAGAATGAAAAAAGAAAACGAAAATGCCCACTATCTAGTGGGCTTTTTCAAGGGCTGACTCAGTGACGCAAGCTATTATCGAACAAACGGCTGCCTTTAGAGCGCGCTCTGTGTGACTGACTCATCAAATGACAATTACTTCGATAGTTGAACGAGTTGCCCGATGTGCCTATGGCCGAGTGGTTAGTGTAATGCTTGGCACTACTCAAAGCAAAGTTTGACTTCTCCGCTCCCTCTCCCCAACACTTTCCGGAAATCAATAGAGAATAACCTACGAACGCCCCAGCCTGGGTCCTCTCCTGATTGCAGAATGTGCTCAACCACTATTCTAGGACATTCATAAGGAAAATAAGTCTTCGATCAAGAGGAAAAAAGGGAAGAAGGATTGAATGCGATGTCGATGACTCAATATTTGAAGGACCAATTATCAGTGTATCAGGCAAAAAGAGTTGCCATATTCACAGATACACAGTATTGTTAAAATCATCAGCCACTTGTAAGCTCCACAAAACTCCGAGCTGTTCTCCACAAACAGCCTTTTCATCCCTTGTGACGCAGTAATTACTAACTTGAAATAGAATACTTGACTATGTACTACTTTGCCACGCTGGTCTTTTCACGTGAACGAGGAAAACAACTCGTTTGGTTTATAAGTGTTTACAATAACAATACAATAGCAGTTTGACGTTGAGCGAAAAGGCACGAACGAACTTGAATGAATAACTGGACCACTGGAACTAGGGAACTAGAGTAGTGGGGTGAAGCTTACATAGGGAACGACGACGAAGTCTTAATTTGATAAAACTACACTAAAGGTTAAGCACAAAGGGTTACAGGCGCACAAGCTATGGGAATGACACAAAGAGCTACAAGTGCATACTTCGATGTGAAAGGTTCAAAATGTCATGCATGTGAAAGCGATGCTATCGCATCATTGAAAAGGTGATGGGAAAGCAATGTAATAGTTTGTAGGAAAGGTCATGTAAAACCATATCACATCTTGAGTTGAAGATTCAAATAAGTCTGGTTAATCTAGCAAGCTCACGAGAATACAGAAATAGGAACTATTTGTAGAACAGTCCTTATATACCTCTACAAAGTAGGAGATTGATGTAACTAGAGTGAATTTCTATGATGACAGCTACACCTAATGTGCTTATCAGCTCGGAACTCCGAATGACTCGGAATACACGGTAATTAACTTGTTAGACAAACAACTAACTCCGTGATTTTGTTTTAAAGGTAGTTAATACTTAAGCCTTTCCCAGTAATCACGAATCCTTTAACACATTCTCCATAAGGGCGCATGAAGTGCGGTGGTCAGAGGTGCAAAGCAGTAAATGAGGGACCAGTAATCAGTTTCATTTCTCTCAGGTCTCAACAAGCTTTCTATATGCCTTATAGTGTCAGTCAATCGGTACCACGCTTGCCTACGAAGATAAATACACCCAGGGTAACTCACTGTTTTCCCTCGGATCATGTGCACAGATTTCGGTGCATAATCAGAAGAATCTCCAACAATACGTGATTTGATGGGGCGCCACGCTTCACAAGTGCATCAGTCATAAGAGAGTTAAGCATCTATAAAAGTTATTGAATGCATATCTGGTCTTAATAAAGACTCGTGAAAGTTAAGTGGTGTATCAACTCAGTGTTTTTTTTTCGGACAGTCTGTTACCACCATGGCGCTGGACAGATGGAAGGTTTAGTAAGCCTGGGACGCGGGATCCATCAGCGACTATGTGTTGTTGCCGAGCACCTTTAACCGCTGTGCCACACGCGGCTTTTCAAGCAGTAATAAAAAACCAGAATAAAGAAAAAATTTCCTCAAAAAATGCATCAATGTTGACAAAAGTGTCTGCTACTTATAAGTTTAGAAAATACAGTGATTGATGGTAATAACGACTTAATGAACATCTTATATTCACGTGTATTGTACTGTATAAGTGCCCATAATAGACCATATGCATGGTTCAAAAACAGTTATCAGAAATGTTGAAATTTAAGGTGGTCTAAAGAAATAATCAAAACGAATGATATGATATTTTACGATTACCAGTCAAGAGCAATCGGATATACACCATTGCCTGTTTCATGATTTTTATGTTAAAACAGCGTTCTGACTTATCGGATTGAGAGCAAACACCTAGTCTGGCGTAGTACTTATACGTAGCCACACCTTCTGAAACAGAATGTCATTCACAAGGCAGGTCGTGGTTGAAAATCAACCAGTTCTCTTGAACGTGATGAAGATCGTTTGATGCCTTTTTTTTACAGACCTGTTCCAAGCTTCCATTATATCTTCGGCTCAGATCCCTCTCTGCAGATAGGAGTCCATTATTTATAAGCGTTACATTTGTCATTAGTACGAGATGTATTAACGATTCACTGTTTTCTTCATGAAGAACGACCTAGCCACAAGGTCAAGCAAAAAGAAACGGGCGGCTTGGGGAGCGTTTGAGAGCATAGAGGATGTAGTGAAGAGAACAAAACACATCCGACTCCGCGTCCATCTTTGAGACTCGACGGTTATTCCTGCCCTAAGGCATGCAGTGGAAACGTGGTTCTACGTAAGCAGGATGAAAGACCACCGGGAGCTACTAGACGTGCAGTTGAGAGGTCGATGTTAGGAGTATCCCGTATCTTGCAAGTAAGACAAAGAATTCGAAGTTCCGACCTACATCGTCGATCAAAGGTCAAGGATACCGTTGTACACGCTAGGATATCGAAAATAAGGTGAGCCGGACACGTAATGCGCTTCAACGACGATCGATGCACGAGAGCCGGTGCCGACTGGATTCCTCGAAGTGTCAAGCGCTCCACAGGAAGACCATCGACCCAATGGTCCGATTTCTTCTCTAAAAGCTTAGAAGAAAAATATGATGCTCAGCGAACCTCCTAGAGCGAGGAGGATCCACTGGGCTACTCTTGAGCGCGATAAGGAAAAATGGAAATGTTCCTGGTACCCGCTCGGGTCACTCAACGATCACGGCAAGAAAGGTAACAGGCGACAGGTGATTTTTTATGAGCAGGCACGAGGTTGTTACTATGTCATTTTATGTTCTCTATTATTGGCATTTCAACAAAATTCTGTATTTTCAGGACCCTCAGAGAGTTATATGATCTGCCAAAAAGAGTGGAAAATGTGTAAAATATGCATCGGTGATGCCTGGAAAGAAGTTGCCCCTCATGCAATTGAAACATAAGTGTTGAGATTTTTTTTTGCAAAAACAGTGGATATCTTTAGGTGACCAGATTGCCAACCAACTCTACCTAATCAGGCTATAAAAGAGGCTAAATCCGTCATTACGTCAACTAGTGTCCACGAACACTGCAATAACAGCCCCGTGTCTGCTTGACATGAAAACAATAAACGAGTGATCACTGCAGACATTAACAGAACTTTTTTTTTGTAATAACAACAATTCATACAATTCAACTCGACCACAAACCATGTTGACGTTGAAGCACATATACAGTTCGTTCAAATGAAAATTTTTTAGCATTTTAGCGCTTTATTCGATCCGTCATCACAGTTTTTTTTTCACTGTGCGGATCCCAGCACTTCTAGCATTCAATTCGTTTTGTCTTCTTCTTGAATGGCGCAGAATAGTGACTGAGCGAGTCTCCTTGCAATCTCGAGGATAAACTTGCTGTGCAATCCATAGGGCGTTGTTATTGACTGCCGGAGAGTGTTGGGGTAGAGCTCGGCTCCACGCGCGTTGCGACGAGCATCAAAACCACTCGGCCACGGCGCCTCTCAAATGAGAAACACTCAAAACACTTCATGATAAATTCAGGAGCTATCTAAAACAGGATTCAACATTACGTAGCCGCCGCCGATATCGTAGCGGCTGAAAAATGGTGAATTCCCGTGATTTAATCATTTATAGTAACTTTTTCTATAATAAAGTATAAATCTTCAACATCCAGAGGTCTTGTAAAATTGAGAACTTGAGAAACTTAAGGAAGCGTTACTATGATTAACAAGAGTTAAAAAATTTTTATCATATGCCACAATTTCGGCTATATTTTACCTGCCATGCACAATGATGTCGAAACCTGTAAATATTTAACAAAGTATGTCGACTTTGATATCGCATTTTTTGCCTAACTATGATGCTACACGACATTTGTAGCCTGTATTAACAACTGAAAAAGAAAAAGTGAACTACTGGCTCAATATTCAAACTTTTCATGCTCTACAGAAGGCAAAATGCGAATTTCAACAAATCGAGATGATTTTCGTTACTCGCATGACTTTCAAAGTTGGCAGCCTGTTATAACTGTAGGAGAGGCTTGTCTCTATCACTTGGAAAGGGAATAATTACTTTCCTAAACTTTAGTTTTCATTGTAAGCTTGCTTGGAAAGCAAACCACAAAATAAGTCAACTGTTTGACTGTCGTGAAGGTGAAAAAACTTGCCCTTTTGGTGAAGACCTCCAAGATGTGGTAGTTTTACCATGATTCATAAGGCTCACGATGAGCTGGTAAATGTTTGTCGAACGGTAAAAACTGCTCTCGCATAAGTTGGAAATAGTTTTGACCAACAGGTAGAAAATTGGCAGCTTCAATAAAAGAGTGGGATAGGTTTAATTTCCAGCATAGAGAGCGTAGCAATTATTTTATGATTCTTAAGGGGAATTCTGGCAGTTTCACTTAGACCGTTGTATAAGCCATCTCTTTTGCGATGTTATCGTCATTTCAAACTACCTCCGTCACTTTCTCATTTTCGTTTCTCATGCTCATTCACTGATCTCCATGACCATGCCAGCTGACGACGCCTTCAACCTCATTCTCGCAAATTCTCATCGGGAGTGGCAACGGAGAACTTACACCGGTTGAACTGGATGTAGAAGAGGCTGAAGAAAGCAGATTTAAGAAAACATGAATGCATTGCCGACGTGAGTAATAAGTAGTCAGGTGACGTAACCCCAGACAACCTCCTTCACTTTTATGAAAGTAAAAATGGCAAATAGACAGCCAGTAGAGCAGTGAATGAGACCGGAAGGCTTTTCTGAATTGCTGACTGATACATAGAAGCTAGTCTCAAACGAGACTAACACATACGCTATGAAGAAAGATGTGACCTCGAAAAGGGTTCTTTTCGGTTATAAGGGGATAAACAAATATCCTACCTTATTCGCTAAATATAAATCTCCATAAAAGTGTTAGTAATCATTCAAAAACTTGAATCTCTGAGCAACCGGTTTTAAAAAGATGCTTTTATAACGCTGCAAAATGCAAAATAAAATTATATTTTACACGCGCTTGCTTCTCGCGGAACAGAGCTTTTTCTTTGAAATATCAGTAATCATCCGATAGCTTAATGATTATTGATTCCAACGCTGCCCTTATATCCTAAAAAACCGTTTCTCTGAAGCGCAGCAGAGAAATAAGATTGACTCACATGTGCGAGAAATGAGGTCTTTAGCAAATTTACGGGACGCTGGGTGAGGCGGCAACAGGTTTGCATAATTATCGATCGATTTTCGACCAGTCTTGTTTTAATGCGACCTTTCTTATTCAAATAGAAATTGTTTCTTCGCTTTGGGAGGAAAACTCCATGTAAAGCGTATGGCTCTGCAGACTTTGAATACTTTTAATCTGCCATAAATATGGATAAATCAATTTTCACAAGGATTCATTTTGATTGAATTGAGGATGCCAGAACGTCCTATTTGCTACCAACAATGACTCGAAGACTTTCAGATAACACGAGATTTTTTCTACACGTCTGCTATGTAATTAGGCTTTATATGCGCGAAAATCGATCGATTGTCGCGTAAGTCGGTCGTGTTGCGTCACCGAGGGCCCGTGAATTGTCCAAAAACCACCTTGCTCGCGCATGTTATTCAAACTTTTTCCCTATTGCGCTGCAGAGAAGCGGTCTCTTTAAGATATAAGCACAACTTTGATGTCAGTAAACATTACGCTATCGAATGTTTACTATTGGTTCAAAGAAAGAGCTCTGCCTGACGAGAAATATGCGCATGTGGAACACAAAGGATTTCGTTCTGTATCAACGTCAGAATGAAGCTTTTTCGAGAACCAGCTACGTCGGTTTTTAACTAAAGATTTAAGTTTTCGAATGATTACTGACACTTCTACGAAAAGTTCTCGTCCACCGATTGAGATCGGATATTCATTCATCTTCTTATAGCCAGAAAGAACCGGAAAAAGATACTGACGAATTGAAAAGATTCATCGATCACTGTTTCAAAACGGCCATTGTTCAACCACCGTATCTGAAAAAATACTGGAGCGCAGAATCTGCTTCTCCATCATATCCTGCTGCAACACTTGTTATGATGAGAAGGAAATTTGAAAACCTCTCGGCGTAAAATTAGCTGGAAACGTGTAAGATTATACTCGTTTGCCAGCTAGGTGTTCTTCTATGCGGACATAGAGTGGCCTACCCGTCTCGTCAATATATTGTTTGCCGCACGCTTTGAAGGAGATTAGGTATACTGTGCCTATGCTCATACAATCACCATTTTCGCCCTGACATATTTGGCATTGTTTCTTTGTGCAGAGGCGGTCATATAAGCGGTTGCGAACTGATTGGCGCCTCAGAGTATTCAGTGGTATTTCAATTATAATTACCAATTTATCTGAACCTGCTCTTTCCAGACAGCTTGTTGAGACCATCTAGTATACTGAGTACTCAGCCGTAATGCTTAGTCTCATTAACCTAAGTCGTCGCTTATCTCTTCGATGACGTATTTTTATTTTTTCTTAATTCGTTTAGCACATCTGCGAGGAATTGAATTCTTTAGAGATCTACAAAAGCTGTTTTAATCGCTTTTTAGAGCAGTGTTATGAGGTTATAAATATATAATCAAGGATGTTGAACGATATGCAAATCTGTGAACCTCAGGCGGAACTGAGTTCACGTCTAATCTTTACTGCTGGCGTGTGTTGACAGCCATAGAGGACTGATAGCAAAGCAAGAACTTCAGCGTTACTAGGGCTTCAGTTAGCACGCATTTCCAGTAAGGGTCCAATGCTGGTTCAACCCCCGCTTAAAATTCAAGGTCTCCCATATATCTCAACATTCCTGGATCCATGAGGATCATTCGCATTAAGACACAATAGCTGGCATGCCATCTGTAGAAGTGAATTTTTCTAATGGTGTTTTACCACAGAGAAAATTTCTCGTTTGATGTTCATTATTGAGTAATAGCTTATCCAGTGCAGATCAAAATCACAGCTTGTACACTGAGAGGTGTGCTTTTAATGATCGCTCATTTTTGGCTAGAGACTTTTGCTCTTTAAGAGTGTGAATATTGCTTGGAATGAGAGCATATCAAAATTCAAAAGTTAACATCGTAATATCCCTTGAATAACTTCTACAACTTCATTAAATGCTGACGGCATACGATTGCGCAGTGGACGATTGTGTTTTTTTACCCACACGAGAGTTATAGAGCGCTTTCGATACGACGATGTTTCCTCGTCTGGCACGCGCTGTGGTCGATGTGCAAGAGTAATGCGTAGTTATCACAATGTTGTAGTTGTACAATTATATTCACACTTTTGTTGCCACTAAAGGTGGTTTCGTGATTATTCAAGGAGAGGACATCACTGAAGAGACTCAAATAAAGCTATCGGTAGAGGGAACGACTCCAGTGTCTCTCAATGCAGCATAAAACAAGAAATAATCGGCAAAAGTGATTAGTCAAAAATGAGCTCTATGTATACTTTGCGGTTGTACATCTTTAACTATATTTAGGAAATTCTTGGGCTTGTTGTTGCCAAAAGTTGTTACAAATTCTATGCTGCTAATAAATTTAAAACTTGAACTATTTGCAAATATTGGCATCTGTTAGCATCTGCTGATCCTGAATTTTGTAAGAACAATCTATTAAGTTATTAGATTTATGCAAAAGATTAATAAGATGATCAAATCAGTGCCAGACATGTTTCGTGGGAGCCCACCCATCACCGAGGTTAACACATAGTTGAGAAGCGACGAGCCAATAGGCGTAAAACAACCGCACTGTTTATTTCTAAAGTTCGTACTTGCACAAATTCAACTACGGTAGGCAGGACTTGAAAACTTCCCCGCTTACTCAACGCCAGGCTTGCACTAATTGTCATGGTTGGATATCAACTTAGCCATCACCAGAACCTAGGCGTATGTTATTCAACACTTCGAATAACTGGGTGGAATAACGATGACATTCAAACACCTAGATCCGGTGAAATGAGAAAACGGAAAAAAGGCGCTAAGTGTAACTTGATAACGACTTGTTTGTCCTTACGACTGATTTTTAAACTTTTGAGACAAGTGCACCACTTTGTGTCAGCATAAAAGATCTCAGTGAGTAAATCGAACTCGAAAGAGTTTTCCTCTAGATGCAGTCACAGTCCAGGAGCAGAAGTCAAAGTCATCAGCTTGGATAACTCTTGAAGCATTTGAGATAAATGCTAAGTAACCACAAATCAACTGTAAAACCGAATACACCACTATAACGCAAGTCTTGGTGTTTTCTTGCTTTCGATTTCCCGATGCAGCTTAGAGGGTATAAAAATGCATCGATATCCAGAAAATCATACGAATAGTCGAATATAACATACGTTCAGGCTCTGAGGAAGGCGCCAAAACGTCAGAACGTCAGGCATTGTACGGCAACAACAACTAATAGCAACCTCACGTCAGTCGAACAGCTCTAATGCGTAATTTTTCTCAAACTCATTGCGTGCTCATTTCAGGGTTATAGATTGATAGCCAACAAAATTCTAATCATATCAACTCTAGAGGGACGCTTTTAATCCCTGACCGTCTTATATACCAGTACACGTAGTACTTCACTATCCCAGTCTTCTTATTGTTTGAACAATTTTTAGGCCACTTCACGGCTCAAAAACAATGTCTTTTATATTTGGCGAATTTTCAGCTGCTATCGATTCTTACCTTGGTTTGTTATAGGTGGCTTAAAAAGAGACTCAATGTTGCGGTAGTCAACTCAACAGAATCAGGAAAAATTTTTATTCTTTGATTGAGCCCTAAAGTTTGGAATAAAACCGAGTACACAAAATACACAAACGAATAGCAAATACGTTAATATGCCAGATGGTCATATTTTTGAGCCACGCATGTGATGCATGTGATTTGTTATATAAGGGCTGACTTTTAGAGCCCGATACACCTGTTTCAACCCTAACGGTCTCATTAGTCGGGCGGTACTCTTCTCGTCTTTAGCCAATCTCTTGGGACTCTCAGTCCCCTATGCTGTGAGTAGACTGCAAACATTTTACTTTCTATGTCCGATGAAGCTGTCACTGAACAAACAGCGTTGTATATTGCTGTACAATCCTTATATAACAGGCTACATGCGTGGCTCAAAAAATGATTATCTGATATACTGAAAATTGAGCGTGGTCTTACGAAGACACTCGAAACGAAAGGTTTGACAATATTAACGATACCAGCCAAGAGCAATCGAGTGTACAACACTGCTTGTTCAGGGGAAATTTCACTGGATTTATAGTGTAAAATGTTCGTCGTCGACTACTCTTAGCATAGGGACTGAGCGCCCCGAAAGGACTGACTAAACACGAAAGGGGTACCTTCCGACTGATGAGACCGTCAAGGTTGAAACACGTGTGTAGGACACTATAAGTCAGCTATTATATAACAGACCACATAAGTGATTCAAAAAATGATTATCTGGCAAAATAATTTCGAAAAAAGAATGCCTAAAGCCTAAGCGAGGTTGGTATGCCAGGGCCATATACCCTGTGTTTCGGTGGTCTCGCCCTACTCGTTAGTGACCCACGCCCCACATTAAGCCCTGCACTTCATTTTGATCATCTGGATTACTGAAAATTCAGCGCGGTCTTGAGAAAACACTCGAAACAAAGGGAATAGCAAATAATTTAACATTCGCAAATTAGTTTCGGTCAGGCCACTGTGAACGGGATTTCAATGGCGATTTCACACATATCAACTCTAACTGAATTCGTGGACTGAGATTGAAACCACGTCGCTGTAGCACCCGTCTCGGAATCTCTGGAGAGTTCTTCACAACGTTCTTTAGACACCCCAGGAGCAGAAATGAGTACGGTGATTGAGTGTAGCGCAATATCTGAATTAAGGGGATTTTCGTGTGCCGAATATCAACAGAAGACTGTTCTTGACTTTATCTTACCATGTTACATACGTTGACGCACTACGCACTTCGCCACGGTAATACGTAGTCTTCTGCACAGTCCGTCGATGATACTGCGGTGGAGAAGTTATGGTGACTTAGAGATAGAAAACTGGCCGTGATGCACATGTGTAACTTGTTATTCATTGTGTTTCCTTTTC
Organism: Parelaphostrongylus tenuis; assembly: GCA_019055375.1. Taxonomy (NCBI): domain Eukaryota; kingdom Metazoa; phylum Nematoda; class Chromadorea; order Rhabditida; family Metastrongylidae; genus Parelaphostrongylus; species Parelaphostrongylus tenuis. Next base: position 668,658 of record JAHQIW010006092.1, read on the forward strand.
TGTCTATTTTCTAATTTCATAATGCTCGTGATGCAACTATGTTCGATTACCCATAAAGAAAAGCCAGCAAATAATTGTTCTTACCTCATCACGGTTATACTAAGCGTGTATATGAGGTTGACCTTTTGCTCCACATCACAAAACGATTGTGTTACCTTTTGGAATATTTGTTGATGACATCGTCTACAAAGCACACACTTCAAATGAGGATCAAAGAGGAGAACAACGCTTTCGAATGAAGCACTGGTGCCACCATGCGCAGTGCAGTTTGCTTGACTCTACCAGTTCAATTTTCTTCTCTGCGCAACTTCGTCTGGTTCTCTTTTCAACTTCATAGATTATGAACAACGTCACTATTTAGTTCATTTTAAAGACCTGAACAACAGTCACCATTTTGAATGATCTTCATATATACATATTGGATGACTCACAGCAATCTTCTTTACAGTGTAGACACTCGCATACCAAAGTTCTTCAGAACTATAATGTGTACAGAAAAAAAAAATGTAGCTATAAATACCAGTCATAATTTCAACTGGTAAAAATATAGGAAAGGGCAACACACTGCTTTGATTTGTGTAGTCATCTGATTAGGGCGAAAGAGATATACATACTCATGAACGATTAATGCCTCACTTCTAACGACGGCATAATTAGGTGTTGAAAAAGCATCATGCAAGTGGAGATTATGTATGCCAAACCAGGGCTACGGGTTAATCGGAAGGGTGTCCAAATTGCTCTAAACAGAAGATGTGAAAAAGATTGAATCATTGAAAATGGAGTATCAATGAAGACAGCGCCTCACGCTTTTTCGAAGACATCTTTTTCTCCAGGATGTATCGATATATCCATTGTGTCCCCAGCACTTTTATTCGTTTTCTCGCATTCTTCTCACAAAAACTTCGAAAGATTTGCACACTGTTCTAGCTGGTGCTTGAGGATTTCGTCTCCGTTACCAATGTCCTAGAATGCTAGTCAAGACGACTCTCTATGCAATTTTAAGAACAGCCGAGTTCAGACATTCTCATGTGGATTTGCGCGAGAGCGTTGAGAGAGAGGGGACTGAATATTGCTTTCCGATAGAGGCATAACTATCCACGGCGCCTTATTCCTTCCTTTACACGTTTGGGGTATGCAAATAGCGACCTCACAGAGCATGTAGAAACAACGCACAGCTATGGCCGCTTTCGGGTCTCTAGAGAAAGTCACGGATTAACTTGCTAGTTTCAGCCTCTGGACTCATTTGTTTTCAGCAAAGCTTTTTTGGCGCTGTGCAGTGCATCACAGCTATGCATTTGTTAGGCGACATTGCAGAATTTTTAGGATTTATATAGCACAATTACATGCCAGACAAGCATGCTTTCCGCGGCCACGAATTGATAGACTAACTAGCGATTAAACTGCCGTAGAAAATTTTTCCATCGATTAATGACTCGTCTACGATGTTCGAACGTCGCATTGAATGATTGTAACTGTTACAACGCTCACCCCCAATATCTATCTCTGATAATCGCCTAAGCTAATGAGAATTACATGGAACGTTGCGCTGGGTTATTACTTGGGTATCCACCACACAGCCAACACCATATCAATCGCAAGAAAGAATCAAAGTACGAATATGGGTTGAGAAAGATTATGAAAAACAATACCCATGGAAGTATAGTGATAAAAATATAAAACGTTTAGGGTTGATCATTCCGTGAGCATACGCTATGAATTTGGCTTCAGGAACAACTCTTGAAGATGTTTGAATGCAAGTCTGGTCGTTATGATGCTTCGCGTTGGTTTATCCCAGTGCTGTTATCTCAACAGACATAGCTAGTACTAGTTTCCCAAGCTCTTGTGAACCCATGTATTAAAATACGAAGTTTGTCAAATTTCCAAATTTTCAAATAAAATTTGGCATATTAAAATTTGAGCGTGGTCCTAAGAAAACACTCAAAACGAAAGGTATGATAAATTAGCCATACAATACTAGCCAAGAGTAATCAAGTGTACAACACTGCTCATTCAGTGAAAAGTTCAGCTGATGGACGTTGTAAAATGTTTGTCGCCACCTACTCTTAGTATGCTGGACTGGAGCACCCCGACAGGATTGGCAAAAGACGAAGGGTACCGCCGACTGATGAGACTGTCAACATTGAAGCATGTGTATCGGGCTCTATAAGTTATTACTATATTGCGTGGCTCAAAAAAAATGATTATCTGTCATATCAAAATTTGAGCCCGATCTTAAGAAAAACACTCGAAACAAAAAGTATCATATATCTGCTTAATTTGATCTTATAATGTTTTCTAGTAATTGCAAGTAATCACAAGGACGTGATTCCAGCATTCTCTAAAGATAAATTGGGATCGAGCATGTTTAGTGACGCGATGGCTATGCGGTGATACTACAAGGGAACACAGAAACTTTCACCGATGTACTGCACATTATTAAGTGCAATTTGTGGCGCATGAAAAGATAGCACACTTTATTATTGTGCTTTAGTACTGAACGACATCGTAATTTTTCTTAAATGATCATCTGTGAAATATTAACTGCAATGTTCTGGCTGTCGCTTACAGTCACTTCAGGTCTTTCGAAGTTTTATTCAAATGTTGGCTGTTGATGATGGCAGCACGTCACTAATCGTTTGCCTCCTTTCTTCCTCCAGTGGGGCATTAGCCAGAGATTTAAGTTTACGAATGATCACTAACACTCCTATGAAAAGTTCTTGTACAACGAAAGCGATCGGTTTTTCATCCCGTGCTATCATACGGGAAAGACCCCTTTCTGCTCATTGTTGTAATTGTTAATCTAATAAACGCAATTATTCAATCCTTCAATTTAAAGAAATCCTTTTATACACACCCTGGATCTATATAGAATGCGGAAAAAGTTCTGCCAATTTATATTTTTTTATTTCACTATTTATATATTTTTTTATCAGTGTCGATAACTTTATTGTTTTTGTCATTCAATTTCGGTCGAGAATCTAATTTATTAATCTGCCTGATTTCAGTTGAGCCGAAGTTATGGATCGTAAAAGTCAACGTTGCGCAGCACTTGAGTTACACAAGATGCTCGCACACGTTCGCGTCGCATTCGTCCCAAGAGCGTGCCAAAGGCGAATCATTCCACAATCGCCGTAAACGAAGTAAACTTTTCAAGGAGGGTCAGGAGAAGTCTGCAGTAGCAAAAACCGTAAGTCAATAATGCAATCATAATCACTTTAAAGCAACTCTTTGACATTTTGTACTTTCTGTTTACTTTATATACTCAGAAGTTTTGGTTATAAATGTGAAAGATGTGCGCAGCTTTTTCTTGGCAGGCAAGAGTTCTTTATGCATCAAGAGCATTTGAGCGTTTGGAAATCATCGAGAATATACAGGATAAGTAAAAAAAGTTTCCTGAGAAAAATCAGTATTTTGAACGGAAATTACGTTCTGTGCACTTTTGAATGCTCTTGAACGGAGCGAGCGCGTGTGGATAGCGACACGGCTAATGGTGATATTTGTACGTAGGCCATAAAAACGCATAGCTTTTTGTATCTACATGAGTATAAAGAGCGCATGCGGCGTAGTGGTTAGAGATGCTCGCGTCACACACAAGGTCGATGATTTGATTACACACTCATGACTTACCAAGCCTTCTATCACTTCACTCACATAACAATGGAACACATAAATTCGCGCTATTAATGATATGTAATCTTTGATGCGTTTGATCGGAGTCCAACTGGTGCATAAACATCAATTCGGGTACACGTTGTGAAATTTGTTAGAATTTTAAATAGTAGCCTAGGTATCAATGTAGTGTCATGGGTATCTCGTCGCGATGTTGTAGTGTTGAACACAGTGGTCAATTTGCCCAGAATAAATAGGATCAGAAAAACGTTTGGAGACGACCCTCACAGATTACATCTACTTCACAATCAGCAGATGTTAACAAAAACACTGCCTGATGCCTTCAACCCAGTTACTCTGCAAAGGGTGGTCAGTTTCTGGGCTACAATCAATCAGTCTACAATCAGACTGCTATCTTCACTTCTCTACAGTCATACAAGATGACGTGATAGACAAAAACATTTGAGATTTTCAAAGTACTTTATTGAAAAAACTCATAATATGCTTCAAATTTAGACGATAAAATAAATACATATATGATTTAGAACGACAACGCATCAATGGTAAAGAGAAGACACTACTACTGTCGTAGTTAGGCAAGTGAGAGGACACAATCACGAATATGAAGGGAATGAGATATCCTTTAAAAACTTTGCTCATTGTAAAATTGATGCGTATATCAAACAGGCATCAACAACCAATCCAACAATGATTACAAACAGGAACCGATATTATAATACAAGAAAGCAAACATTAGAAATTTGCACTTGAACACCATATGTCAAATAAACACGCAGCGAAAGGCAGGAACAGTATATAAGAAAAATGTTTAGTCTGAGAGAAAAAGGTACCTCGCTCCATTGATAAAAAAAATTTGGAGAATCATTTCAACACAGACCCGTAAAGCAATATGCAGCTGGATCATAAGCACATAGATTTTTTGGATCACCACAGAAATTGGGAGAAAACGTCTGATACCCATAATGTAAGATACACACACTCGGTACAAGACGAGAGTATTAGAGATCTGGTGACAAAATGCATTCATAACGTATGTACTAAAGTAAAACCTACAGTACCGAACTACAAAACACACTGAGAAAAAACAAGGAATGCCTTGGCAGCAAATCGCACAGTATTTACCTTGTATATGTTTGAACGCCCCTCTTGAAAATTATTCTATAATTGAAACTAAGCTTTAGAAAATTAGTAGATTGGAAGTGATGCCCCAGCTACGATTTCCAATACGCCGATGTTCAAGATGAGCACATCCCTAACTTTGGCATCTGTGTTAATCGTCGCTTTGCCAAAGCTGACGCGTTCACTGGGCGTAAATTTACCGAACTGGTCGTGGTCAGAGCACGATATGTTTGCTCAAGTGCTCCCTAAAAAGGATAGATAATTATGTGTGATAAAAGTCACTCTTGATTCAATTATCCGAAACGTGCCTTCACTGACTCCACGCTATACACGTTGTTGATTATGATGTTTGCCGGCAAACTGTTCCTATGAGTGATCCATGGATGCTGAAGGATTTGTTTTGCCGTTGGACGTCGTGACGCGTCTACATCCAACAATTTGCGAACCAAATCCTGTGAATTGGGCCGAATTAGTATCTGGATAATAACAACTGTTCTTTCAAACTTATTAGCCCCCAAATGACTCATTTGAGAATTTGGTACTTTTCCGTTATCTCCACCCTGCTTGATCCCTTTGGCAAAACGTATTTTTTGCTCATCTCAAAGTGTAAGCTGTCATTTGATAGCTGAAATCAAGTAGATTTGACCGGTATATTTTATTTCTCAAATGGTTTGTTTTTTGAGGTGAAAACGATCGAAAAAATATTCCGTTTCATATTCAAGAATTTCGCGCTGAGTAAAGTTATTTTTTTATGAACAGCAGATGATCGTTCGATAGCGCTGATACTAGCGACTTCAAAAATGTAGTTGGTCTTTTGAATGAACTCCTTAAAGCGCTGTAACAGTCAAAGACGATTGGGTTTCGCACTCCAGATGGTGAAATTTCGCAATATTGACATCAAGTCCTCGCGCTTTCTGCAACGTAGTGATTATGTGAGACGTAATAATCTTTTAACTTCTAGACCGCTAAGGACTCCATTCAAATAAGCAAATACTTCTTTGAGATCATCGCTGAGATTTCCGGTACCGATTGATTAAGTCTAGCCGAAAAGCTTTAATCAACTAAAAATGTTTGAGTGTGAAAAATGTTTCTATTTCTACTGTAAGAATGAATTAAGAATGTCATTCTGAATTATAAAGTAGGCCACCAAAATTTTCGAGATCTTATCTATCGAAACGACATTGAAAATCTGAAGAATTTCAGAAATTGCGTTTTTTCCGCAGTCAAAACATAATGCGAACATCAAAAGTGATGCATATTTGCGAAATCTAATCTTTTTTCAACTGTTACAAAGCTCTAAAGAGCCCTTTTCGAAGATTAAGGATACTGTTGACATTGTTAAAATTTGTCCTATCCAACGGTTTGAATACTTATGAAAAAAACTTTATCCGGCGACAAATGCTCAAATGTGAAACAAAAATTACTTCGACTGTTACAACGCAAATCAGGCCATTTAGAAAACAAAATACATCGTTCTAATTTACTTAAGTTTAGCTATGGAATGACTACCAAAATGTTTTACAAAAGCAAGACACGCGTTTCTACCAAAGGGCTTAAACAGGGTGGAGATAACGAAAAAGTACCGAAAATTTTTATCTTATCCGTATCACTTACCTGAAAAATCTTCTCATAAGAATCATTTATGGTTTTAGGCACAAACTTCAGGTGAAAATGGAATAAATGAGGTGTTGTGATGTCACACAATGGGAAGAAAAACATGAATGGGTGCATTTTCCCTATCTGCACCCACAATTAAAGAACGTATTTTTTTGCCTTTTCTAGACGTTCCAGTAATTAGCTACGATAGATCGAATCTCAAAATTTCGAAAGGTGTACCTTAATTTTGGAAAAACCGTTATATTACACTATAAAAAACAAAAATAAAATTTCATTTCACATTAAAGCAGTTTTCTAAAATATAATGTCCGAATTCCCAACACTCAAGCGATCGAATGACTGCTAAAATGTCTAGAAAGAGCGAAAAATGTGTCTCTCAACATCTGGGCGCGGATAGGGGAAAAGTAACTATAATTAATGTTATTGCAATTCTTTCTGATTATAGCGCATAGATGGAAAAGCGATCTCATTAACTGGAGAGAAAATTTTCATAGGAGTATTTGGCACCTTTTGAAAGCTGAGACTTCGGGCTACAGCCCCACGCCGCCGGTTTTTTCAAAACACCCTTTTATAACGCTGTAAACTCCACACAAAACTATGTCTCAGACGCGCATATTTCTCGCCGAATAAAGCCCTTTCTTTGGACTAATAGTAATCATTCGATAGCGTAATCATTTCTGATTCCAACGCTTTGCTTATATCCTGAAAAGACCGTTTCTCTGAAACTCAGCGGGCAAAATAAGGTGAATTCCCATCTGCCATCAAAAGCCTCTTTGGCCAATAATTGGTGTGCGTGGGGCAGCCACGTGAAATGCCAACGTGATACTTCTCTACGCGTTCACATGTCCGAAAAATCTATGGTCATCGCGTTATGGAACGTGGCTGCCTCACGAACACTCACGTGAGTTGGCCAAAGAGGCTTGATCGCAGATGGGAATACACCTTATTTTACCTGCTACGTTTCAGATAATTGGTCTTTTCAGGATAAAAGCAAAGCGTTATAATGAGGAACGACTACGCAATGGAATGATTACCGATAGTCCAAAGAAACAGCTTTGTCCGGCGAGAAACATGCGCGTCTGCAGAAACCTCCTCCTGTAGCAAGGTCAAAAAAGTCTTTTTTGAAAACCGGCGAAGTGGGGCTGTAGCTTCACGTCTCAGCTTTCGAATGGTCGCTCCTATATAAAGTTTTTCTCTAGTGAATGAGATCGCTTATCGATTTGTCCCCCTCATAAACACAAAGAACTTTCATTGCAGCTATAAGATACATCCCTTTTCTATGAAATGTATAAAAGAGCTACAAATCCTAAGCAGGAGATTCAGCCTAGCACTCTGTCCTCGACTGTGCCGACAAATCGCGAAAACAGTTAGTAGTCCTCCTAAAATCTCAGCCAACAAAACTCTGTCCGTTACATAACAGTTAGTCGTGAACACTCAAGAATTCTGAGGAAAAGTTTGGTGGATAAGATTGTGGGTAACAACACCAAGGCAATGCAAAGAAGAGAAAAAACGCCGGCCAGGTGCACGTCATATGCAGACAATCTGTTCAAGTAACTAGATAAACCAAAATATCGATTAAAATTGTTTGTCGAAGAGTCACATCGCTGTATACGTTGTTGAAGGCAAGATATCAAATCATTTGGATCGTTTTGTGTATTTAATCTAAAAAGTAATTTAAAATGCAGATGTTCAAACGTTCTCACCTTTGCACTATCACTGATGTCCGTCCACGGCTTGCCGTCCCATTGAAACACGACCTTCACCGACACGTTTCAGAATCTCTTCTGCAGGGTCGTCGGGCCCCATGGCAAACGGGGTCTGGCCGGATAGCATAGCATACAGTAACACACCTAACGACCATACGTCACACGATCGATCGTATCCTTGACGTTTCAGTACCTCAGGAGCTACCTCAAACAAAACTTCTTGACAAAATTTTATTCAGAAGACAGAATCCTCAGTAGTAGTGTAAAAACCTTTGAAGGCATTTCAATAAACCACATGTCGTTTTTAATGAAGAAAGAGATAATAGGACCAGCAAAAAAAATTGGAACTAATGGTATTGAAACTCGATCTCGGCTTCCTCTATTAGTTTTTTGTATTGATTTAACAATAAAGATTTATTATATTCATATGGCGAATCACAGCCCTCCTTGAATTCGACTAGTATCCTTGCATTCATCATTCACAAACGTCTTCAAATATTTCAACGTGCTGCTTCGACTGCTGCTTGAGGATTTGGTCTTCTTCAGAAATGCTGTAGAATGCTGGTCGATATGGCTCTCCTTGCAGTCTTGGAGGTAGCCGAGCGAGGGCGTTCCCAGTTGACTGTTTGGAAGAGAGTGCTGCGGAAGGGGATTGAACCAGCGCTTCCCTGTCACTTGCTTTGCGATACATACGTCACAAACCACTGCGTATCCCTACCCACCTCTACCATTTCCACACATTAAACTCACAAATTGCGCCGTGTAGCACGGTGTCATTAGCATGCCGTTCTCTGCTCGAGACTGTTTGGCGAAGCCGAAGTCGATGATTCGAAGTGAGTCTGACTCTCCGCTACCAGATGCGTACATAATGTTCGACGGTTTCAGATCACGATGTGCCACCTGAACGTAATATAATCGATATTTCCTCTACAAAATCAATTAGTTCGATAATCACCTGATTTGTGTGCAGATAACAATAGCGTTTGCAAGATTTACCATTGACGCAGCTGCTTCACGTTCAGTAAATGTTTTCTTGGATAAAATCCTGTAGATGTTCGCTTCATTATAGTTACAAAATACAAAAACCGTATTCTTTCCGTTAGACGGCGACAAATGAACATTCGATCCCATGCGCTGGACAAGAACTTTCCATAAGACTGTTAGTAATCATTCAGAAGCTTAAATCTCTGATTAGTGCGATATGTGGCCGTTTTTCGAAAAGGCCACTTTTCAACGCTCCAGCGAAAGGAAACCATTTGTGTTTCACACACGTGTTTTCTCGCGAAACAGACCGTCTAACGGAAATGTACAAAAAAAGGACATTTTTCTGATAGGCGGAGAGCAACGTTTACTTCACTAAAAATGACACCTTAGCTTTATTGTATTGGTCTTATCCACTAAATAACAGTATCAGGAAAAGATATTACCAAACGAGTACTCAGATCAACACTTAGTACGGACAAGTTCTTTTTCGTAATGTTATATAATATCAAAAAGAAAACAGTACCAGTAATGGAAAGGAACTCGGCATGAAGTCGGTATTCTCCAATTAACAAAGACAAAATAAAGGTTCTCTAGTTAACACCAACGACTACAGCCTATTGACAATGAATTAAATATGTATCAATTAGCAAGGCGCATACCGTACCTGTCCAACATTTCACCGCCACGGCAGTACTCTAGCACAAGATTCACATGTGCTTCATCCTCATACACATCAAACAACTTCACAATGTGTGGATGATGCCCGTGCCTCAGAAGGATATCCACCTCTTCAGAGGGATCGCATGCTGATTTCTTGATAATCTGAATACCTTCTATTAAAAGCTGGAAATACATAACGACTAATTTCAGAGATTGAACGCTCACTCTCCCTCTATATCCGGACTAATAATTTCAAAGCACTGTTCCGGGAACTTTTGGGATTTTTTTCAAAAACAATGGTGATAGAAACCTTGGAATGACCTGGTAGCATCTATTCATTATATTCACTAAACTTCAAGGTGAAATTAAAGTTGAAGTTCCTAGTGGAGCGCCGAGCTTAAGAAAATATCAGAAAATATTATGCACACTAGAATTATTGAAAAGATAAACCGCATCCAATTCTAGAACGAATACCACGCAATTCATTTCCATGCGTTGCTTCTCTTGCTTAGCTTACTTTCAACGGACCAACCGTTTAAGCGCCAAGATATATTCGGTGAAACAATGAATTACACTGATCTTATCTTTTTCTCGACAAGCAATGATCACAAGAACTACAAAAGTCGACTGATGTTCACTTACTTTTACTGCAAACTCGCGCTTAGTAGTTTTCATGATGCATCGTCGTACGACTGAGAAGGTGCCGGTTCCAATTTCCTGAAAAAATTGATCTTAGAGGAGATCATTAGCTTTTAGTAAATACCAGCAGCTGAAATTCTATTAACTATATCAAATTCGTTTCTCAGGGGAAACAAGAACGGAAATGGAACATTTAAGAAGATTGATTGGTACGCAAAAACTCGACCTCAGGTGGACTGTTGAACCCGCATTTCACCCTTAGCGAGAAAAAAATGCTACCACTACACCACCAAGGGTACCACTTTGAAACTACTCTTTTTCATCAGCTCCCAGTAGGGTAGAAACTCAGGTTCAAGTTCCCACTGATGTCGAATTTTTGCGAAATACTCAGTCTTCCTAGGTAAATATTCCAAAGTCGTTCCACTTCTAGAAAGCAGTTGAACCAAAGAAATAGAGTTTATACATACGAAATGGAACAAATTAGTCGTTTTATTCACTTCTCTAAATTCATGAAAAATTCCGAACATTTTGGCAATTCTCAGTTCACCTGTTCAGCAACAGTGTTATCTAGTGAGCAGAAAGCCTTTTGTTTTGAAAGGCTTTTTAGACTTCAATTAGATAAAATTTTAAATAATTGAAAAGCCTACTTTTTTTTAGCTTTGACATTACGTACTAATCACATATTCTTGGCGACTAAGCGAAAGTGCAAAGTTGACAAAAAATTTTTTATCTCTTCGGTTGACGTTCCCACGCCTTCGAAGAAGATCCAAGTCGATCAACAATGAAAGCGATTACTGAACCGAGAAAGATTGACTATGGAGAATCGGCTCAGATCAATCTTCTCCGATGATGGCGAAACTAGTCGGACGTCTGTCGAAGGAACAAAATTTTTTCTTAATGAACTTCGTGCTTTCGCTCAATCACAAAGAAAAATTCGGGTGTTTCAGAAGTGAATAATAGGAATTAACAATGCCTGAAGCTTGAGATAATACCACAAGTCGTTAACTCCACTTCGATTTCTCTTTTTGTCAGTGGGAATGTCAGAATTAATGTCCAGACGAGCGATAAGCTCACAAAAAAGGCGGAATATGAAAAATGCCAAATCTTAACTCTTACAGCTAAAGAACTGCAACAAATTCAGCGCGAGAAGAGCTAAGAGAATTTTTTCGCAACAATGTAAAGCAAGTGTGTTACTAAGATTTTGATCATTACACAGCTTGCCGAGAAACGAAAATAACATCACTGTTTGGTAATTTTCCTACTATTATATTTGGGCACCGTGGCAAAGGTTTTGCCTGACCGACGTCGCTGTTGTTCCCAAGTTCTACACGGGATCAGACCATCGCCTCCTTCGCGCAACGTTCCGATTTTCGAGGAGAGGAGAGAAAGCCGCTAAATTCAAACAACGAAGTCCCAGAACTACCATAAACTAGGATGTATTCAAATCATTAGTCGGCTCTTGGGAAGATACCGTTGTCGACAACATCGACGAAGAATACGATCGACTCGTTGAATATCTTCACGTTAGCGCTAAAAAAGCCGAGAGTCCTAAGGTCACGAAGAGACGCTTGTCCCGCAGACACTTGAGCTGATACGTCAACGTGGAATCACACGAGCTGCAAGCAAACGAAACCTTACGTCCGAACTTGCGAAACGATGCAGAGAAGCGATATAAGAAGACCTTAAAGAGAGAAGAGCAGCAGTTATGGCAGAAGCTTCAGAAGCTGGGAAGAGCATTTGCAAAGCCCAGCGAAGCTTCGCCAACTATGAGACCAAGATGATCGCACTCCGATACCCTGACGGGACACTTACAGCTTCCAGAAGGGCTATGGAGAAAATCATCCACCAATACTACTCGGATCTCTTCGCTAGCCATGTTCTCTTACCGTCATATAAATTGAAAGAGGGACGAATATGTCGTTCCACCGGTCCTTCCTTCCGAAATCCGACATGCTATATCGTCGGTGAAAAACAGAACAACACCCGGTCCAGACAGGATTAGACCAGAACACCTGAAGAACCTGCCGCCAGTTCTCATCAACACCCTGGCTCGGCTCTTCACTCGCTACCTGTCAGAATGCAAGGTCCCTATTTAATGGAAAACCAGCAAGACCGTATTGTTGTTCAAAAAGGGAGACCTTCACGACATAGGCAATTATCGCCCAATCTGCTTGCTGTCCGTTGTCTATAAACTCTTGACACGAGTCATCCCAAACAGGATTGACAGAACACTGGACGAAGGACAGCCATGCGAACAAGCAGGGTTCAGAAAAGGATTTAGTACCATAGACCACATCCACACGATCATAAGACTCACTGAAGTTTCGCGAGAGTACAAACAACCACTCTGTCTCACCTTTATCGATCTGAAAAAAAGCCTTTGATTCAGTGGAAACAGAAGCGGTTATAGAGGCTCTGGATAACCAGGGCGTCCCTACTCGATACATAATGATCCTTCGTGAGCTTTATAAAGATTTCACGGCCAGAATATCTCCATTCTACAACAATATCACCATTGACGTAAGAAGAGGGGTTCGACAAGGCGATACAATATCGCCAAAACTATTCACTGCCACCCTACAAAACGTCATGCGAATATTAGAAGGGACGAAATGGGAGTGAAAATTGACGGTCGACAACTTAAACCATCTTCGCTTTGCTGACGATATCGTTCTCATAACACCAAACATCAGCCAAGCGGAACGAATGTTGACCGATTTCGATAACGCCTGTGGAAAGATCGGTCTTCAACTGAATCTAACGAAAACAATGTTCATGAGGAACGGATGGGTTTCTAATGCCCCATTCACGCTCAACGGAACGACAATTTCCGAATGCTCCAGTTACATCTATCTAGGTCGTGAAATCAACATGATGAACGACCTAGCCCCAGAGTTCAGCAGGAGGAAACGAGCGGCTTGGGGAACGTTTAAGAGCATCGAAGATGTAGTGAAGAGGACAAAGAACATCCGACTCCGTGCCCACCTTTTCGACTCGACAATTATCCCTGCCCTAACGTATGCAGCAGGAACCTGGTCGCTACGTAAGCAGGATGAAAGATCACTTGGAGTTGTCGAACGCGCAGTCGAAAGGTCGATGCTAGGAGTATCCCGTATTTCGCAAATGAGAGAAAGGATCCGAAGTTCCGACCTACGTCAACGATCGAAAATCAGAGACGCCGTTCTACACGCCAGGATATCGGAAATAAGGTGGGCCGGACACGTGATGCGCATCAACGACAACCGATGGACGAGAGCCGTTACCGACTGGATTCCTCGGGACGTCAAGCGCTCTAAAGGAAGACCACTGACCCGTTAGGTCCGATTTCTTCACGAAAGCGATGGAAGAAAGATATGATGCTCAGCGAATTCCTAGAGCGAGGAGGACCCACTGGGCTACTCTTGCACGCGATAGGGAAAAATGGAAGAGTTGCTGGTACCCGCTCGAGTCACTCGACGATCAACGGGACGACAGGTGATACAGGTGATTATTGGGCACAGTGACTATGTGAGTTTGATGAAATAGGATAAAGGATAAAGAAGAAAAGCTTTTGACGCTGATCAATTGCTAGGGGACGCGTGATACATTCAATGTTATCAAACATTGTTAGATATGATCGGATGCATATCTGGCTAATAGAATGACTTGCTATGGCTTGCCTTGTTTCAAGTCAGTATTGCTATCCTCTTGAAAAATTCTAGTGCTGAATTAGTATTCCCGGAGGAATGGATGGCTTGGTGAGTCCTAGCCGCGGGACCGAACCAAAAACCATTTGTCTATTATGGGGCATTCAAACCAATGCGTTACACCGGCCTTAAAATCGGATACTACTTATAGTGAAGCCACAAAAACTTGAGTTTTCCTCGTCGAAAAGAATGTTAATCACTTTGTATGGTCTTTCGTGAAGATCACTAAGCCATGACATATGGTTGTTATTTGCATATCATCGCGCATCATTGACCAGCAGCCAGACAGTTGTTTGTAAGAATGATAAAGCAGGACGCATAAGCAAGTGGTCAAGATGTTCACATAAACAAAAGGAAACACATCAAATGAAAGTATTTGTGAAACTGACTCTGAGTGAACAGCGTATGGCCCCATTTAAAATAATTCGCAGTGAACCATTTTTGTTTATATTCACTTGATCGCTATATCGTAATAAAACCAAGCAACAGTAGTTGACATTGTTATCAGAATAGTGATCGCTAAAATCGGTTCAATAATGTTTAAATAGCGAAATCAAGTGGAGCGTAGCTTCACAAATATTCAAATGAGTGGTCCATCTATGACGGATCAGTAATAAATAAAAGTGTTCATCGTCCAAAAAAAAAGAAATGGGAATTCTACTAAGATGACTTGATCCAGCCATCATCTGGATCATAGTACAAAAAATATCTGTTTGCATTCCTGATAATAGATAGCTGAACACGTCACAGAACTGAAGAGTTCAAACAGAACAAGATATTACGAGTATTGATCTAGACTTCAGCCTATCGAAAACTTACCTAAGAACGCCACTTAATATCCGTATTTTGGATCAAGCAATATGTTATTGTAATATAAAACACGGATGTCCATGAATCATCTTGTTTCATGGCCTTATTGTATTCAACTTAAAAAGATTAATATGAGCAGATATCCACCTAATTGTGTTTTAGATAGCTTATCGTTCACTTTATCACATAATAGACAATATGCATTTCATGGAATAATACGCGGTGGATCGACTGGCCTTTATGAGTTATATCAAAGTTATCCGATAATCTTCAACCATAAATACCACTCACATCCATTAAGCAATAGAGCAAAGTCTCTCTAACAATCCCGTGTTGATAATCCCTCACCTTCAATCAATGGAAATTATTGCTTCTTTTTGACACGGTAGCTACACTAAATACAGCGCGCCACGAATGTGTTAACTCTGGTCACGATGTCTAAACCTTGGTTTGCTTTGTATTGCAAAGACGCCTAAATAACAATTCCGAAAAGTCAACATAGCGCTTGGAAAATGGATATCAACGAAACGCTCGTCAAAATGGTGCTCCGCATTGCATGCGATGTCAAATCCTAGAGGCAAAGGCATTTATGCGCCTCTAAACCCGCTACACACTCTTTGCCAAGTATCTCCAACAACAGCAATAGTCTCCTACTGAAAATGAGAAACTAAATTCAGGTTTTTGGTTCTACTTTAATTTGTAATGGTTCACTCTACACGCCTATGGTTTTGCAAGCTTGTATAGCTGATCTGTATGAAGAAAAACGCTACGCAATCAAACTATCCTTGACATTCTGCCAATTATAATAAGGTGTGCAAAGGATATTCAGATATAAATCTCTAAGATAGATTATTTTTATTACATACAATACCGAAAGGTAGCCACTGCGACTGAAAATTAGAAAAAAATGAATAGCTGGTCAAAAATGGTGATGCACAGTGCATGCGATACTAGTTCATTAATAACTCTTAGTAATTTTTGTAATAGTGCACTTTGGGAGTTGAGACCTGAATAGAACTATGAGATAGACTTTGTTCTATCGTTCTATCGGCGCCCATTTTCTATATTTCTAAGAAAATTATTCTGCGTTGCAACCTTTATCTCTGCACATGCCCACTGATTCTGCGTGTTCAATGTAATTTTTGATTGTCCTTAAGGCTATTCCTTATGCTTCCCTCAAGTTCCAACCCTTCAAAATAGCTTTAATGTGACCACGTGCAGGTGATTGCAGCCATCCATCAGGAAACCACACACGTGGATCGCCCAATTGCTTCCCATGAGTATCATCCTCCACTTCCACCGCTTGAGTACGTAGATTTACTGATTTATACGATTTATAGTTCACATATACGAAGAAGGGTCAAACATTTTTATGCTGCGGAGGAACTCTTTAAGAAAACCCGCAGGCCTTTTTAGAAATACTAGTAAGTGTATTGCATATTTGTTGTTTAATCATTTTTGTCATTCGGAATTCAGGGTGCTCAGAGAAGCGCCTTTCGAAGTGGGTCGACTAAGAGAATTGTGAGTCAGTTTGAACTCCTAATTTTCTGAATAAAAGGAAATCTTTGAAACTCCTACCAAAATTGTACTGTCTCCCTATCGTCATCAAGGGAGCACCGATGAAGTGATAATTGATTAGTGGTCATAGAAGCTGCCGTCACCCAGAATCCAACCCCACTCCTTGATGACGATGGGAGGTCTTCAAGAAAACGTAAGACTCAGTGCAAGGAAACAATCGACTTCAGCAGGCTGTACGTGCTCAATATCAAGGAAGATGCCATGTGGTCTGTTAATGGGCTCTTGTACAGCCCGATATACGTGTTCCAACCATACAGTCTCGTCAGTCGGGCAGAACCCGCCGTCACTGAGCCAATTCTCAGTGGGTGCTCCAGTCCCCACACTACGAGGTAGCGTCGACGATTACAATTACGATTACACTGTAAGTCAATGACATTATCAGCCCATTAACAGACCACATGACTCAAATAATAATTATGAGATGTCTTGAAATTTGAGCGTGGTCTTAATAAAACACTCGGAATAAAGGTATAATCAAGGGAGATGGCTACAGAATAGGCATATCTATGGCCATCGGACGACTATGAAAAGGAAAAGACGGCCTCACTCTAACTAGATAGGCGACAAAAGTGAATAATAAAAGTTGGAAATATGCTCATTTTTCTCTTATCAAAAAATACGGTTTGTTGAGAAACATAAACGTCCTTCTTACTAAAAATTCTTGTATAAATTTTCTCAGCAACATGCTATTTTCTCGAGATGATGGAGTGTTCCGAAATTTCACTAGATGATTGCCAACAATACCTGTTTTGAAGTTCAAACAACGGGCTAGTTACGCAGAAAACAAAACATTATTTTCGTTCCATTAGTGAAGATACTATAAAAGTTTTCCAAAAAGGCTCAATATTAGATCCATGTTATCGAATAAGCACAAAAACAGTAAGATAACGTGTTCGGAGGGCGTATAATTGTGAAGGTACACAATCTTTTGAAGGCGTTTCTATTCGGGCAAAAAATTTTATCTCAGACTTTTAGTATACATTCGAAAACTTATCTCCGCAATTATAATTGTGTGCATGTTTTCTAGAAAGCTCTTCTTGATGCGTTGTAGTAGTGAAACTAAAATTATTTTATACACATAATTTGTTTCGTTTGCTTAGCCGAGGCCTGCAGATAGCTTTTTCTGAACTTTTGGTAGCAATTGGATAGCTCAATTCTCGTTCATTCTGAAGCTGAGCGAATATGGAGCAGTGGCTAAAGATCCTCTGCTTCGCACAAGGTCGATAGTTCGATCTCGCGCTCATGGTCCATCAAGCCATCCATCCCTTCGGAATTTGTAAATTGGTACCAGACTGGTCTCAAACTTGTGTGGAAAGATAGCAGCACTGACTTAATAATTCGGTAGGCCATCGCGAGTCACTGTAAGGACCGGATATGCGTTCAATCACCTCAAACGAAGTTAAAGATTGAAAATGAATGCATGGTGCATCTCTCAGGGATTGATGAACGCCGAGAGCTTTATCCTTTATCCTTTTTATTCTTAAGCTAAACATTATCTTTCAAAAAGTCTCCGTATAGCGATGTAAAAGCGAAAGGACTATTGCGTTTTACGCCTAAAGTAATTGGTGCGCCGCTTGAACTACATTCGGGTTTATTGATATTTATAAGCTTAGTTGATAGAGGCACTTTGTCGCTGCAAAAAGAGAAAGTATCACAAAAGAAACTTGTATAAAGATACTTTCAATATAGAGAACAATCACGTTTCAGAAAATTCTCTAGGATTCCTTAAGAAAAAAACATCGTTGCAAAAAGGAACTCCTTTTTTGTTATTGAACATTTTTTATTATTCATCTATGTTTTTGTAGTCGTTCAATAACTTGGAAATGTCAATTTCAATACAAAACTTGTTTAAGAAAGGACTTTTACAGTATGTTATTCTAACAAATACAAGGTAGTGTTTTGCTTTCGGTGTAATTATCCTGTTGTTTGAACTTTACGAGTTCTGTTGTCAGGTATCCAGAAAATTTTGATTCTAAAAAATTTTTTACCTTAGGAATAGACAGATCATTATTAAAGGGTTAGTATCGAGTTCCACAAACGTATTCACAGTTGAAAGAGCGCCAATTTATCCTAATAATTCCTGATCAATCGGAAGATACTTTCTAGGGATGACAACGTAATTTGAACACTTTTTCATGATTCTTTCCACAATATTGTAAGAGTGTGCTTCGAAAATACATTCTCTGGAATTTAAGACTTTTGGAAAATTTTAAAGAGAATTTATCAGCATCTAGCTCGAGTAAGACTTCATAAAGTTTCGCATTCATCGTTTTCGTGGTTCGAAACTTTCACTGATGTTGTAGATTTTCTACTCAATATATTTAACAATCATCATCAGTCAGCAGCAAATTACCTTTGCTCATATATCAGTGCCGGTCAGCAATTTATCATTATAAGTTGAACCTTTATTTCTGACAATCACTAAGTAGTATTTCGCGCTCTTTCATGAGAATATTGCAGTCATTCGACAAAAAAAGAGGTGGATATTTCACTGACGAACTTGGTTTTTGGAGAAGTCTTTTTAGTGCAGTGTACCACCGAGGAGAGAAACGCACCTTTCTTTCGGGGTAGTTAACCTGTTGTCTGAACTTCACAACGCATCTTGTCAGAAGTTATATAGTGAAATTTAAGTGGTGGAAACCCTTCATCGTCACGAAAAATAGCATATTGGCGAGGAGATTTCTATAGATTTTCTAGTAAGAATAAGGTTCATGCATCCTGAACATCCGCGAATTTCAATATGAAATTATATTCTTTCAATATTTACAACTCTTACTGCGCATTGTTGTCACTTGTCTTGCACGGGTGAGACCTCTTTTGACCCTCGTCACTTGTCCTATGGGCTATGTATGTCCCATAATCACGCCTCATACCGAGCACGGTTCACAGAAGTCGACTGATTTGTTGCACCTAAGTCTTACGTTTCCTTACACACCTCCCATCGCCATCAAAGGAGAGTGTGGAATCTGGTTGACGGAACCTGCTATAACCGCTCACGATCACGACTTCATCAGTGCCTTCTTGGTGAGATGGGCACAAAACAGTTCGTAATATATCTTAGGCCTTTGGAGGTCTGTTTTAGCACTTATAAAGCTTCAGACATGTGCTTCGGCTTTCCAGCATCACCGGTAGCACAGTGCTTTTCGTTTGAGCCAATCTCTTGTGAGGGAATATACCTCCTATATATGAAGCAATTGACGACGAAGATGCTACACTGCACAGGCAAGGTAAAAAGTCACTTCACATTCCAGAGATAACACACTATTACATGTCCAGTGACTAAATCACCCTACATTGTAATGATCAACAGTCGATTGCTTATGGCTGGTAAATTGCCGAATTACGCCATAACAGACCTCATGAAAAGCTCAAAATATGTTATCAGATTATATTGTTTCGAGCGAAGTCTCAGAAAATAGTCGAACAAAAAGGTTTTATCGCCTTAGGAGCATTAAAAGGTCAATTTGACTAGCAATTCCGCCAGTCGGCCACTTCTGAAGACGCATGTCCGAAGACAGTGAATGAAGAGTAACAACAATGCAAACGAGAAATATGCCGTACGTACTATCTTCCTAAGAACGCCTGCGACTTATGTACAAAGTTTTTCAGTACCACAAAATTACTCGATTTTTTCCGCATATATGAGCAACAAATAATCTGTGGAAATCAACAAAGTCTATTCCAAGCGATGAAAATGGAGGAAGATAATTTGGGGAAGCAGGTGGCCAGGCTAGATCTGTGGTTTAGTAGTAGACAGCCACAACCACGTGTGGTCACGGTGGTTTTTTTTTGGAGATTGGAACTTGAAAGGAGTGCAGCGAATCGCCATGAAGGCAATCAACTAACCCCTAGAATACTCAAAATCAGTAGGAGTGACCAGTGACAAACATTGCAACGACGAATAACTTTTATAGTAAGTAGAGGTAAGCACATAGAAAAAAAACGAATAACCATAAAATGATAGAGGAAAGTCTGTTGTATAATTTATATAGATCCCAGCTTCTGAAGTATACTAATAATCCAAAAATTATTAAGAGCTATAGACGAGCTTGTATCGCAGGCAGTATGCATCATCATCATTGACTTACTAGGCATTACTTTCAAATGTTCAATCACTATGTTGAATTTTCGGTATTGTATATATTCAAAATTGTTAAGCCTAAAGGTTCAGCGAAAGCCGTTCGCAGACTCCAGCTGAGTAAACAAAGCGAATCGAGGGTGAGGCATAATTGAATTCCACTGCAGTATGGCGGTCTCTTAGAAAGCAAGAAAATTATTGAAATTGCCGAGTTTTAAGCTCTCAAATAATTACTGAAAGTCTAAGAAAAGAGTCTTGTCTAGCGATAACGCCTTTAAACAATAGTGTACCAGCCTAGGTACACGCCGTTTCAGAAGGGATAGTGAAAGTTCCACGATTGATTACAAAAAGTTAACGGAAAAGTATCTGTGCAGGAAAAGGACACCTACAAACGGATATTGACCTCTCTTGAAAATTCCTTATGAAACCTATAGGTGTCAGTTGCGATTAGGGTTAAACGAAAATATAAAGAGCCTTATGAGTGCATCAACGATTTTAGAATGATGAAACAGATAGAATAACAAATAACGCGTCAATTTTAATGGTAGAAAAAAGAAAAAAAGAGCTGGTTATGACTCAAAAAGTTCCGAGCGCATTTGGATGACCCTAGACACGGTAAAAACGATCTTACCTCTTCGAGTATGTAGTCGTCGGTGATTGAATGGGTTTTAGCTGTTGGAATAGTTCGCATCTTCTTCACATCTTTTTTATCATCCACCACTGAAGGTGAGACGAACGAAAATCCACGAAATAGCTCATGTGCTGTGGCTGAAGGTGGAACAGCCGGTGAATCTGAAGCGATTGATGTTTAAAAAAGCCTCTACAACCTGAGATTTTATTTGTTTATTTTGTTGAGGCAAATTGCCCCCTGTAATTCCATTTTTATTGGATGACATTATGAACGAATAAGAACCAGGTATGCTAAGCAAACCGAATATCGCAGCGGTCGTGCAATTTTCTTCAAAATATTCAAGTTGATTGCTACACTTGTAAAGTCTAGGCTAGCGTTGAGAAAATAACGTTTGACACCTTTAGGAAAAGGTATTGCTACCAAGCACGCAATCCTCCAAACTGACTTCTTCAAAACCATTTGTTTTATGCTCCGTAAAAGAATGGAACGAGGATCTTAAAAAATAGTCAGCCGCTCTAAAAGTGATTATTGATCACTATATCAACACTTATTTCAATTCGACGATCAGCAACACTATGATTTTTCCATGTCGAATGTATTAGAAAATTCCTTTGCAGTAGCAAGAGCTTCTCATGTTATGAGAGATACAAAAATGTGCTAAACTACACAAAATTACTTATAAGTTCAAAATGTCGCTGAAATTCACAATTCAGAAGTATACGAAAAAAAATAGAAGAAAAAGGGAGAAAACTCATATTAAGCAAATAAGGGATAACTATAAATATCATCCCCATGTCGTTTTTTTTTTGCATTCTACTTCTAGTAATTTTATCTACTAACTCCCCATTTTTACCCAGTTTGAAATTATTTCTGCTACAGATATCGTACAAAATGTCCGACAATGCGATATCTCTCACGTACTACACACGCCTTTCCCATAGTAAAGTGGAAATACGGTCATAAAACTCATCAAGTGGCCATTTTTCTACTTTTCGTGTGCTAACTTCAATTGAGCGGCCTTCTGCAAAAAGATTAGTACCTCTGCAATTTCTTTCCACTAGTCATAGACCACTCTCATAGGCCAGGAAAAACTCAGTGACTAGGAAGATTAGAACAGATAAACCATGAATAACCGCACTGGATTTCGAGACAAAAACCTCTACGCAACAACAAAAACCGAATTAAAACAAATATGCAGCATGTACATGTGTTTTAGCAAATCTTCAACAGGTCGAATATTGATCATGACGTGAAATTACGCATACAGAATGAATGACTGCAAATATTAGCTGTCGTACTCGCATAACTTGATCGATGTTATTTGAACGCTCCAACTTTCTTGCTTTTTTTTCGTTTTCTACTCTCATTTACTGACTCCTACTCTTTCTCAAGGAAATAAAGCCTAAGGATTTTCGAAATCAACAGATTATAGTTCAGTTGAATTCTAAAAGTGTGATGACATGGATCAATTTGTTAACAACAGTTTCATAATATCTTCTTTCTAAATCATATATTAAACGATAAAGGCTAAAGCGTTCGATGTTAATCAATAGTTAAGTAATGAGCTTGCGTTTGACTTCATCAGGCTTTGTTAAAAGTGAATGAATACATTTCTAGCCTTGGCATTGACTCGAAGTGGACCTATACTGATGCATAAAATCAGCACCGTTTTCTTCCCCAACAAGCCTAATACTGAAACTAAATGGTTGGTCTCGAAGGCTGAGAAAACTTCCGCAAAATCACAGTCGTCACGAATTACTTCATGTAGCCCATCTAGACTTTCGCTCCATTTCAGTAGTTTAATCCACAAATTAATGCCATGAAATCTCTGAGAAAATCCGAAAAGGTAAGGAAAAAGTTTTGGAAAAGGCGAAATCATCAATCCTCAGCTTTTGTGAATATTTTGTATAATAGCAACCTCGTGTGTGTTTATTAAGATGATAGGGAAGTACAGAATCTCTCCTCTTAACCGTTTTCTTAACACGTGGTCAATGGCTCTAATGCTCGACCTTGCTCTAATGGCTCACCAAACCTTTCATTCCTAATTGGTCGGTGAACTGGTATCAGACTTGTCTGGAATGATAGCAACACTGACTTGATAAATCGGTAGGCCACCGTGAAGTCATTGTGAAGGCCAGACATGCATCCAATCACCTTAAACGAAGGTAAGATAGACGAATGCATGGCGCATCCCACAGGGATTGATTAACGCCAATGGCTTTATTCCTCATCCTTTTGTGCGGACGCACATATACATACATATATATGTATCCAATAATGTTGACTGGTGCGTAAAACTTTGAACTTCGGGCGGGAGTAAAACCCGTGGTTCATATTTTTGCGAGGTTGTGTGTTAATCACTACACTAAGGGGCTCCTGCTCTACTGTTCATCTTTCTGCGATACTTACTGCGGTAAAGCTCAACAAAGACTTTTTTCAAAAATTATTGTCAAACCGATACCAATAAAACAGCCTGGTGTGAAAGCTCTAATAATACCAGTGTAAGATCTAAACTTCTACCAATAATAATGAAGAGCAGATTCAGGATAGGGATTTTGTTATAGATTCTTCTTGGATTTCCAAATGAATGATTTTCGCCATAATTGAAGGAATTTTTGTGTAATTCATTTTGTGGTGTAAAGATGTAGCCGTCTCCTCAATTAATTAACGAGGATTCTCTTTTCATGCCATTTTGGATTGACACAAATGTCGAAGAAGATAGATTCGTATAGATTCCTTTGGGATGAGACGTCCCGCTCTAGGTTGCAGCGGAACATTTCCGCAAAACACCACGCCAACGACACGTTCAAACACAGCAGTGCTTCATAACGTGCGTCACAACTAGCTAAATGATGACAAGCACGAAGAGTGTTTTCATAGTGGGACGAACGGATGCAAGTGCAAGACGATTTTGTTGGTGATCGCAAATACAGAAGAGCCAAAACGTAACAAAAATTTGGTCATCGATATATTGAACTATTCAACCTTCCAACTGTACTAAAGATTTTCCCAATTGAAAACAAAAGCATAAACAATTGAAACGACTTTCTCAGTTGTAGTAACAGATAAGTAGTTGGGTTCACGCTACAATTTACATATGATCGTTGATTTCAACGTGTACCCAGGATCGACCAACTTCACCGCCTTTCTTGTGTCAACAATGTGGTACCACGCTTGTCTAGCGAGGACACGATAGGAGCACTGATGTGACACATCAGTAAGCCACCGCAAGTCATCATTAGCCCAGATATGCATTCAATCACTTCTCCTGATAGTTGATGAGGCGAACTAAAAGCGATCGCTCAGGGACAGCTCAACGCCAAAAGCTTCATCCTTTATCTTTGAGAGGAGAAAGAAGTCAAGACTACTGCAATTATACGTCGCTTAGTGATCGAAAACATATAACAGCTACAGCACAGCAATAGGTACGCCGCCATCGGCAAACTGAAGCACTAGTGATTCGCATTAACTGAAGAAAACGCAAAAAAAAATGTTTATTTTGAGGAACTATCATTTATTTCTCGCGATACATTCATCATTCCTTTGTGAACCACGCCTTTTCAGTTTTTAAAACTTTAGGTGATAATGTGATAGTTTAACTCTTGACACGTTCATTACTACGCTTGTTTTTTGGAAAACCTTTTAGTAAATGTAGCAGCGAGAACAACTTTTGATTACACACTAGCCGCACAGCTTCTGCTCAGCCAAGATTGTGGATGGTTTTTTTAAACAGATTTTTAGTAGTTATCTGATAGCATAAATTTAGCTAACTCTGACGCTAAGATTGGTTCTGAAAAGGTTCTCACAGAGCACTTGAGAAGAGAAAAGAAGATTACGTTCTACTTTCCTAGAATCACGCTGTTAAAGCTTAGGGTTAATAGCGGTTTTTTTTTGGAAATATAAAATGGAAGTAACCTCAACCCATGAATGAGATCGATGGGATAAGAGACCCTACAGATTGTTAAGAAAAGGAGAACTTTTGGAGAAAAAATCAAGGAAAATACGCGCGATGTTGGGCGCTTAGTGTAAACTCAATTTTATTTTTGCTACTACAGCGCATAAAAAAGGCAATCTGAGAAACTGAACAAAGTTTTGAAATTTTCGCAATTTCAGCTGCCGACTGATCACAGAAAGTCTTAGGAAAAGATGGCGAAAAGCCTTGACAAAAGGGTTGAGAAATGGATTGCGATAATCAATTTGTACCATACAAGATGATGTTTTCAATTCCTTTTTGTGGTTGATCCTTAGATGACATTTTCTAACGCCTCCCATCTCTCACTGTTACCGAGCGATAAGATTTTGGATCAACGAGTTATTCATTCAACAGTTTAATAAATTCCCTTTCAAATATATCCTCTCAATATTGGGTAATCCATCCTCAACTTCCGTCAAATTATTGACCCTTTCGGGACCACAATTGAAATCGTCGCTCGCTGTGCGATTCGCAAGCAGCGCACAATTCCCGTTATTTCATTAGAGGTTTCAATCTCCGTTTTGGACAGATGCCTGGGTTTATCGCACTACTTTAATATTCCACGACTTACTCTGCGCCCTTTTAGGTTATTGATGCATATATAACTCTTTTGTACAACAAGATGTATGAAGATAACAACTGAAAATTAGAAAAAATCAATGAATAGTTTTGTAAAAATGATATTGTAAAGTGCACGCAACGTCATCTCGTCGATAATCTCAACAATTTTCATATTAATAGTGCACTTCAGAAGTTGGGTTTTCAATGAAGGTATTGAACAGACTTTTTCCAATCGTTTCATAGATATGAGCTTTTCTTTTTATCCTATATTCCTGATAATCCCGCTATGGAAATATGTGTTACCTACACTGCGTACGAAAACTGTTATTTCTTTCATTCTTACAACGCTCTACGATGACCTCTTCAGAAACAAAACATCGTTTCGAAATCAACGAGATTTGAGATATTGAACGACTATCGAGAATTTGGTGGAAAATCTGGGCGCGACGAAAAAACCACAAAGAGGCCAGTGTAGCATTTTTGGTACACTTGGTTGCGGAAGGACCGAATCTTTCGTGTTTTGCTTAGCCGACGCGAAGTTTGTAATAGTAGTTAGTAATAGCAATTCAATAGGTGCTATTTCAGCGACTTCACCCTCCTTGGAGCTTCCACATACATTGTATTAGACGATTTGAATCACCAAATTCCAAACGCTTTTTACATTTACTGAGTTTTGGAGAACCGTTAAGACGTTTCCGTATAGAAATTTCAATCTGTTTCCTAATATAAATGACTCCGTCGAAGAGTCAATTCCTACATGTCAGCGTGCCGTTCAGCATTCACATTGACACTATTCCCCATTTATGATGAGACGAGGTAGTTCATCGATGAGAGTGTGCCATACAATCGTGTTGAATAAACCCTCGTCACGCAGATCGTTAAATGTTTCCAAAGCATCGTAAATCCTCATAATCCACATATATCCTTGTAATTTATACATATAAAACCAAATTAATAGGACAAAATCCGAACAAGCTTCATATAATTCCCTATTAATTGAAACACACTTGTCTCATCGGGACATGTGGAGTTTCAAAAGTGTAGCTCCTCAATATATAGATGAAAGTTAATAAAAAGCAATAACAATTAGAAAAAAGAAAGTTTG
This sequence comes from Parelaphostrongylus tenuis, assembly GCA_019055375.1. Lineage (NCBI taxonomy): Eukaryota > Metazoa > Nematoda > Chromadorea > Rhabditida > Metastrongylidae > Parelaphostrongylus > Parelaphostrongylus tenuis. The sequence goes on from JAHQIW010006092.1 coordinate 695,435, forward strand.
GGTCTGCCGTTCAAAGAAAGTCTCAGCGGAGGATAAGCTTCCATCAATTTCCAAACCCATCGTGAGAAACTTTTTGAACTGAGATATCTTATCTGATAAAAAAATCTGAACTTCTGACTAGTACACCAAAATAGTCCGATTATTCCGATTACTAGAGCCAGTCTATTACTTTAGAAAAGATTACGAGTAATACAATTAGCCCTATCCATTTAGCGACCCACAAAGATTTAGAAAACGTTGCCACAAGCCTATCAAAAACTCTAAACTTTTCCAATCATGACAAATTATCATTATCAAATCCGCGACGGTAAACAGCAAACCATCGACAATGTGATAAAGGTTTACGAAATAAGAGAGTAATAATAACGATAAAGCAACGCAGAACTGACCTACAATTATGCATACCCTTTTAACACTTTGATATATAATGGAATGGAAGCTCATTGATTTTCAAATAAATTTCACAACATTAAAATATAATTGCACTCGTGTTGACAATTCGAACTGGATGAGTATGTATAGTTATTAGGGAAACTAGTGAAAAAACAGCATCCGTATTTGAAAACCTTTGTTATTTAACCTCTCTTTTAGCAGTGATATGATGTTGCAACTAAATAAGCAGTAATGCTGAGTGATATGGAAAACCTTGCACTTCGGCTGCGAGCTGAACCCGCGTTTCACCATTTCCGTGGGCGCGTGTTAACACAACCAAGCGGACACGGTAGCTTAATTTTCAGATTAATGAATAACTATAGCTAACCTTTCGGTGTACGCTTTGTGAACTCAGGATCAAAATACAACGTGCTATCGATTGTGGTCACAGCTGGTTTGAACGGTGGTGAGATCTCCTTTCGTAATAACCGATCGAAATTAATTGATGCGAAAAACGAATGACGTCTGATCTCCTGTACGAAGTTATAAAGGATATACGCTGTTCTGAACACTTTTTTAAAACGACAATCTATAAAATATCAAAATAGGGGTAAAAACAAAGGTGTATGCGAAAAAAATTCCCATAAGGATACAGAACACCTTGTTATCACTGAACAGACACTCAAAGGCATCCTTCCCTGTGGAATATGATTACAAAGCTGTTCAAATTTCATTTCCTACTCCCCTACCTTCCCAAAACTGAGAACAAATAACTAACAAAAAAAAAGAAGATAGAAGCACCTTGCCGCCATCCGGACCGGCTCCAAGTCGATTAGCCGCATTGCGTTTGAAGAGTGCTCGAAGTAGTGACTGAGCATCCGGTGATAAAAAATGCGGCATTGTTAATTTTGCTCTGAAATTTTCGTCCATAATTTACAGAAGCCTCACCAAAGTGTGACAGTAAAATCGTATATCGATGCCTCTACAACGGCTTAGATGTACTAAGAAAAAAATTTTTGAAAAGATTGGAACACAGAATTGATATAGTAACATTTGTGTCCTCCTTATACTATTCTTTCACAACTATTTCGTTGATTTTCATTATGTGCCGCTGGTGCATCACACTTATCTCCATGATTCTGAAATCGCCTCCCTTCATAGAAAGCTAAACCTTTCTCTTGATTGATGAGGTATGAAAAGTACATAGATTTTTTACGTTTGACTGAGCTACCGAGCTACAACGGAACATCGCTAAGTCGGAATACTCTATTTCGCTATTGCTATAGTTCCAGAAGTAATCCAAAGGGTTTTCAAAACTGCCCGCAGTTTTTGCCTCAACGTTTTAGGCCTTCGTTTCCCAGAGTTAGAAGCGAGTCTAGACATCGACTTACAACGTTGATACTGAAAAAAGAACAACTAGAGAATGTGAGGTTTTGTCATACCACACTGCGAACCATTACAAGCTCTTCACATGAGTTCATAGGATGATTCCGTGCTTCGAGGATATTATTGATAACATCTGTTGCCACGACCGAGCTCATGTTAAGAGTCCATCAGAACAGGTGTGTGAAATCCACGTGTTGACTAGCTCTCATACTAAGCTTTTTTATGAAAGCATTTAATCCGCACGTCACTATGAAATCACTTCAAGATAACAAGTCCCATATGATGTTCAAATGTGATATAGAGTTCGAAAGAAAATTCTCAGCTTTAGTAAGACTCAATAGGTCAATAGGTAAATTGTGACTATATCTTTAATCAAAACAATGAATAAATGCCCTCATACAGCATAAAAATATGCCTTAATGTTCGTCGATTGAGTGCAGCCTCACTGGCTCTCCATTTTCACCAATGATAACGACAAATGAGGACTTCACTGACTAGAGCCTGAGTAACCCGATTACTACAACGATTTCATGGTTCATTGTTCTTTATTGTATTTTCGCGAACAAAGATCGTCACTCGTATTGATTCTTTAGTCAGATTCCCTTCGTACCAACTTCTGAAAACACTATAAAACAAAACAAATTAGCATATCGGCTGTACTTTTCTCATGCTTTGCTGTACATTTAAGTGTTCATTTGTCCTACTTGAGCTTTTCCAACTAATCGAAACAACAATTTATATGCCTTGAAAACATAGATTTCTAGGAATTACTTCTCTTGGAGTCCCAAGATTCTTGTTATTTTGTGACAGAGACCGTGGCAAAAAAATTTCATTGCAGAGCGAGGTGAATACGCTGCATACTTAGTACCGCTGTGTTCGTCATAGAAACGCATAGAGTACAAATGAGTCAGTCTGCTTTCACCTAATGAACATTTTGCCTCCAAAAAAGAGGGGCAAACGAATAAGATAAATAACAGAGATGTTCCCAAAGGATTATTCCCCCTGCGTACATATTTTGCACTTAATAACCGAGTAATAGTGATTCTATTTGTGCTGAAAAAGATATAGTGGATATTAATGGAAAAAACCAGAAGAACCTCAAACATCCGTGTTACCCAAATCTTGCTCGTAAATCTCCGTTTCACTCATTCTCAATGAAAACACCGTCAAGACAATTCATCGGTAACAGTTGTTTTATTCAATCATTTTTCCAACCTTCCGCCCGTTACACTACTCGTAGACAGTTTTTGATTCCTAAAAAGGTCGCGAGAATCTAAGTAAAACAGTGTAACTAAAGCGCTCCTTGATCAAACGATAACCTACCTCTTGTTAGTAATTAACAAGAGATTTATTGATTGCTTCCCTCTTTATTATGCATCGCCATTAAGAATCAAATTCCTATCTCAGAGCTTTTTTTTTGGCATTCAGCAAACAACTGACACAAAACCCAAACTCGTTCACCCAACTCACTTTAAAATTTGCGTCATCGTATCCTTTCGATCATGACCTTGAAATGGCAGATGTCCAGTGAGCATTTCGAACTGGAAGCACAATAATTACATCATAAGCCATTTGCTATTAAAACATTTTCTTTCTTTTTCTTTTTCGCTCTTTCGCTTTTCCGTTCTTATGGAAAAACGAATAATGCAAGCGTTACAAGAAAATACGATGATGGCAGTAAGTAAAATAGGAGATGAAGATAAATTAAATACATAGAGTATACCTAAAACATCTCAATCTAACACGATAATAAAAGTTCTGTCACTAAAATTCAACATAAACATCAACAACACAGAAACCAATAACACTACTGAATAATAGAACTACAAAAAAACTCTTCGATTAGAAAACAAAAAAGAAAAGCAGGCTTTGTAGTATATAGTCACACAGATAAGACTTCGATTGAGCATGTAAATAGCCCACTTTTTTAGAAAATCTGAAAATGAACCAACTGTTCAAAAAAATTTACTTTACAATTGAAGGGTTAAATTGGAAACGTAGAAAGTCGAAAAATTAGTAGAGAAAGAAAGACTACATCAACATTCCATCATCCATCTCACAATGACGTTTTCTTTCTTCCTCCTTTCCATAACAGAATATTTCCTACTACGATGACGTCATCGAAATTGCTTTTGAGTGTCTTTTGAAGCCAAAAGTAGCATATATCTGCATGTCAATTCTATACAAAAACTACTTGAATAATTCAACTGTCTGTGAATAGAAAACACCAGATAAAACGGATACAACTCATTATGTGTATATCAGAAAATTCTTAGAATTCGAAATTTTTGAACATGGCTCATCAATCGCATTGAAATCAAGTTGCATGATAATAAAGGAGTTTGAATTCAAATGCCGAATAACTTTCACTACACTATGATAAACAAGCTAAGCTTCACAAATCCAGTTTTGAATCTTTGCTACTACATTGCTTAAGCAGTGGTTATTAGGTGCTCTGCTATACACAGGCAGCTTTATTCTGCATCCAGGATAATTTAAGCACCCTGACCATTTGAGGTCATCGATACTATACTTGTCTTAGAGGATAACAACATTGGCGTAAAACACCGGAATACCTTTATAAGGTATTACATAGATAATATCTGCATCCAGTCACATCTACGATCTCACGAATGAATTCGAACACATGGTGTAGAGACTAGTCGTCACTGGAAGCTTTTGTACTTATAACTTTACCACTTATCCAAATTCAAATCTGATCAAGTTTTCCAGAACTTTTGAAAATTTGGATTCTCATCAAAGGTCCGCCTTCACATAACTCAGAGATCCGTGATATTTCACGCCAATAACCCTGTTTTCCGGCTCAGTGCACTTTACTGCGCTCTACGTCCTAAGGAACTTCGAGTTCGGCTATTCTCTTTAGTGATCAATCTGATTGTCATAGGGAAACCAAAAATTATCTACTTAGATTTCTAATGAAGCTACTTGCTAATATAGTATTTGATACGGGGAAGAAATCTGTAACTGAAGAAAAATTCATTTTTATGAAACTTCTCTCTAAATGATGTAGTGCATATACTCACTCACATTTCTGTAGGAAATGTGGATTGCACCAAACTGTGCAAAAGATTATTGTCTACCATGGCCGTATAGTCATCTTCACGTCATATACTTACGGTGGTTTACCGCTTTTTACTTGGAGTAATTGGAAGTGAATCATCATGGTTGTCGTAATGTGATATACAATGAGCTCAACCCTTGCCACCCAGTGACCTCCACTTTTCTTAGTCACAAAACCTCAAGAGAAAGAGTTCAGCACGTGTTAAATTGAATGCCCAACATAAAAGACATCAGTGAAAAGCAAGAAATGAAGTTATTTCCGCAAAAGGTAGCCTTTCCATTTCAGTGTTCCGTCTTAACGTTTCCCTTATCCAATGATCGCCACTAAGTCAACCTTCTTCAGACGTTGAACTTAAAAAAAAAGTGTGGGAACACCATCAATTCCTTCTTGAGATAAACTTAATCTCACCCAAATAATTAATCTTATGAAAACAGTAAACAGCCGTCTTATGAGAACTGATTCATTGTGAAGACCAAAAAATAAAAAAAAAACGAGAAATTTTTCAATGATACCTATCAAATTTAGACCGCAGAGTTTATGTTGACTGAAAATGTAGTGTCGAAATACAACCATGTTTCATTTACGGCACAATTAGATACAAATAAAACTGTGAATGAGAGAAAGAGACAATCGAAAAAATTGGAATTACAAAACGAACACTTGTCGATCTTTTTTCACAATAATAGGAAAAGAAATTGTTGTATTTAAACTCACATACCATTAAAACTCCAAGGGACCAAAAGTCGGCAGCACATGAATGTCCGCGTCGATTTATTACTTCAGGGGCCATATATTCAATGGTTCCTTAAAACATTCACTTTCTTTTTGGTTATAAGCCCACTCAACTTGTAGGAAAGAGAGCCAAGATAAGAATGTGCATTGAAATCAATACAGTCAGTATTCTTGCAAAGGTTTGAGATTTACATTGAGTTCAGTGCAGCCATTACTAAGAGTAACAAGCATACAACGATAGAACTCTGTTCAAGTTCTTAATGGAAAAATTTCTATATAAGTATGGATCGAAAGAGGTTTTCATTTAGAAGGAGTAAAAGCAACGTACCACAGAAACTGTACGTCTTCTTTTCACTATCAATCGATTCCTTACTAAGGCCAAAATCGGTAACTTTAATATGACCGTCGGCATCCAGTAGAATACTGTAACTCACAACAATCTCTTTATTTGGTCTTAATCTCACATAAAAGCAGAATTGCAAAAAATCACCTACTTTTCAGGCTTCAAATCTCGATAGACGATACCTAATGAATGCAGATGCTCTAAAGCTAATGTTAGTTCGGCTAGATAAAATTTCACATCTTCTTCTGTGAACATTACCTGAATGATAGTCAGATTATCTACCATTGTCAACTAGCGCAACGTTTGTGATCAAGGTAATTGCATTTGAGGGGAACAAACTAACAAGTTAGATCCCGATGATCGCGAAGTACATTCGTAGCGAAGGCAATGGTTCATTTACAAGAAAAAAGTAACGGAAAGTGTATTAAAGCAACTACTTAGTAAATACGAAACTAATAATTTCAAGAAGATAACGGTGGTTCCTAGAACGTGTAGACTAATGAAAAAGTTAAGCAAAATTTCCCCGGTGTTTGCCTTTCACACAATCCACGTCATTTTTCAGAGAGAATCTCAGGCTCCAAACTAAAAAACAAACAAACTGTGTTTGGGGAATAGGATTTCAATTACCAAATTCTAACTCATTCTAACTAAATCCATTGCTGAGCTAAACACTATGACTTTCTGCAAGTCTTCCATCATAGCTAAATCTCCTAGGGACTCTGCGAGAACATTATTTCGATGAAAAGCCTCAGTTGGGCTTTAGAAGGATAAATCCCGTAATTATTTTTGTTAAAAAAGTTCCGACTTAGAGACTATTTGTTTTGGAGATGAAATAAAGTTTTTCCAGCCACTGCACATTTTGCATCACCAACCGGATTGGATACGGTTCGCTTTTGACGTAACTAAATACCTTTTCTGCTCCAAACCCATTTTATTTGATTCTTTAATGTACGTTTGTTAAACACCAGTCAATGAGAAAACACTCGAAATTTTTCGAAATTTACTTGGTTGTTCCCAATATCACATTTTTGATACAAAAATCAGCTATTTATGGAAAAATGTGGACAATTTTTCTCAAAAAATCGATTATGAAAACTTGTTAGCTATAGAAAATCGTCCAAAGTTCTGATGAATTCTTGATACGGAGGGCTACATCAACGTTTATGTAGGCATAATTCCATTAACTTTCATCATTCTAAAATGACACTACTTGAAATAATCGGGTCAAAAATAACTAACAAATTTGAATCGATTTGTCAAAATCAACAAGAAAGAAAAATTTTGGTCTAATGTCATGTATATAAGAAATCAGTGACATTTTCCGTTTGTAATCAATTACCTCTCTAAGATAGAACTAGAAAAAAGAACCATTTTAGTGTGCCTAGGGACATTTTTGATCGGTTCCAATAAAAAAAAAAAACAAATTCCACTAATAAACAAACCTCTTTAGATAGTCTCGTGAACAGATCTCCTCCTCGTAAGAAGTCCAGTATCAAATATAATTTTCCTTCTGTTTGAAAAGCTGAAAGAGAACTTTTTCTATATCTTGAACTAAATCTATATCATTTAAGGAAGATTCTGAGAAAAAGGCGCTCAGTTAATGTCAAATTGACTATATGGGTTCAACTGCAACATCTTTCGATAATAACTGCTTTCTTCGAACAACATTTCTTCTGTGCGGGATGATTCCAGACCGAACGTGATGTAAGTGAGGGTCTTGGGGTACAGATGGATGGATTCCAGAGAGTTTCGTATGGTCTGAATCCAGTAGAAAAGATTCCGCAGTCTATGAAATTGAAAAGCTCGTGTTCTCAATATTACGGTGGCTAAACTCAATATTACGGTGGAGATAAATTGACTAAGAGACTACCTAAGAAACTAAGAGATTGGAAAACCGGTACGGTAGTGTAGATACTTTTCTCTTATAAAAATTTGGTACGAAATTTCGTCAGTTTTGATCCGAAAAACATAAATTGATTTAATACTACATCATAATCGTCATCGCAATGTTCGCTCATGACAATGTGTTTCATATCCAATTAATGGAAACGACTGGCTCATTTCTATGCTCAAGCACCACATGTCTAACCAGTTATGATTTTTTTCTTGTTACAAAATGCATAGAATTTGAATAGAAAAAACCTATATGTAACATCGCTTGAGAATCGGCTATATTTCATCGACGAATTCTCACATATTTGCAACGTTCACTGCCCAGACGCACACGTATAGTGTACGGCTGCAGTGACATGGATTAAAGCAAAGGCACAGAAAAACGACGTATTTAGTGTATTTTGCAGAGAAAAAAGACCAAAAAGATACCAAAGCGAATAGCGATTAACTATCTCGGAAAAAAGTTTTTCCGTGTTGGATTTAGTGCCACTTTTCAAGAGCACTAAAATGCAAAGCCAAGTGAGACTTGATCAATGCGTCGACTTTCAAATTATACAAACCAAAAAGACAGTTTATTCATCGGAAATTGTTCAGTAGATAGCATGCACATCAACAAAAAATTCATCTGCTGATTCCTATAAGTGATTTAATTCACAGACGACGTCACTTACACACATCCTTGAATCTACGAACAAACGCGAACGTTGACGGCTTACCTCAACGTGATTGATCAAAACCTTGAACATCAGCCTTCATATTCATTTTATTCAAATAGAACTCTATCTATACTCTATTATACGTTCAATTCCAATGATGATCAACATATGCAGTTGACCAAAATAACCAACTGATTGTTAGGATTCTCAAAGGCGCGATCAATCGTAGTAAAAGAGAAATTTTTTTCACTCAAAGAAATAGGAGAAGAATAATCACTAGTTCGTCGATTTCTTTTAGTTTGCGGTGGGACGTCTGAAATCTGCACACAATTACGGCGTTCCATTCGACTTACAATTACTTGCACGCAAATATTTTCCACTTTCTCAATGTGACGTTTGACGACGTCATTAGAATTCGCGCTTTATTTGGTAACTTACATGATGTGGCTACAAAATATTACGTAAAAGCACAAACATACAAGACATTTCACCGCAAACATTGCAGAAAAACGCAAAAAAAATCATCACGTTGAAAAAAGTGTGATAGAGACTATTACGACGATGTGATCAATATATAAATGAATTTTAGCCTATTCTCTGGTAAATAACAGGGATGGAAGGAAAAAGTGAAAAACACTGACCGTAATGAAGCTTGACAATAAACGGATGAGAGATATGGGCGAGAATATTACGCTCCATCTTCGTACGTAGACGATCACGTACTTTTAATGTTGCTTTCTTCAGTACCTTAAGAGAGATTAGCTTAGTTTGGTATAGAGAATCATTAGCGAGCCGGCATAAGTAGCAGGTTTTCTGAAAAAACTAGAACATTTCACTTCATTTGCACGACACAAATATGTGGGATTTGGGAATCGGTAGCCACCAATTCATGTGTTCCCAATTTTTCTATTTTCTTTTCGAAAGGTCAATATATTATTTGAAGACCAAAAATCCAAATGATATCACCTAGCCGAACCATGAGGATTTTGCTTCGATTTCATTCTAATCTATTAAGTAACATAAAGAAAAATGCAATTTGTGATAGAAAAAATCCATTTACATAAGATCGATAATAGTAAATAATGATTATAATGATAATGTTCCAATTGGAAAAGGTGATTTTGACGAAAAGTTAGATAATGAGACTTCTGAAGAAAAGTATTTCTAGTTGTCTAACTTGAAAACTTCTGTTCTCATTTGGACACAAATGATAATATAGAACAAAAGCGACACAAAAATAGGGAAGAATGCAGTAGTCTAAGTTCAAATAAACTACATCAAGAAGGCAAAATACAATCAAAAATGAGTTTTAGGTGATTTTATGTTTTGAACCGTTCATCGGACAACATCAACACTTATTATTACCATTTTCGCTCCTATGTAACAATGACAATAACAAAGGCAATTTTTTTATCGGTATCAATTCAACTCCTCTATATACATATACATATACATATTCATTTACATATGCATACATGTGTATATACGCATATACATCTATATATGTATATATATATACATATGTATAGACTTTATTAAACATGTATATCTTTTCCTTGTTTTACGACTTCCTATATCCTGCATAGCCGATTTGCCTATATTCCGATCCTCTAATTTTTATATCGTTAGTATGCAAACAAAGAACCGTGGGTAATGATTATAAGCAATGTATGAAAAACATGGTGGCTGTTTCCGTGGTCACACTCTTTAACAAGCTTTCCTAGAGGAGGTTATGTAGATGAAAAAACACTCCCCAGATGAGTTTTCGTTCTCGTCAACAACAACAATGACGGCAGGACAAAGCTCACACAATTCGTCGTTGCTGTGCTGTAATTAGTTTGTCGTCTACAGTCTTATGAAAAATGCGATAGTTTCACCGCCGCATTACAAATTGTTGTTCAACTGACTAAGTGATAGTGATGCCAATGACAAAGACAAAAATAGGAAAAAGAAGCAAAATTCATCATAAATAATGATAATAACAGATAACAATAGAATATAATCAGTTAACAGTAATAAAGCAATCAATATCAATAATATGTATGTATATATATACATATATGTAAATATAAATATACATATATGTGTATATATATAGATGTGTACACATGCATTATATATATATATATATATATATATATATATACATTTATAGGTAGGAATACATACTACACTTCTTACAACTCATTTGTATCTGTATGTACTTCATTATTTTATATTGGATTATTCCCTTCAGCGTGCGACAACCACTATTAATATTAGAAACCGCAAGTTCGATTGATAAAACAAATGAAAAACGGAGCATATTGAAGATTGTGAGATAGAATGGATGAAACTGACTCACTTTCATAGCATAAATTTGTCCCGTATCACGGCCACGAATTTTTCGTACAAGAAAAACTTTTCCAAATGAACCTTGACCGAGCACCTACAATGATTGAATAGATTCATATGAGAAGCGAATAACAATGAACAATGAAAAAACACGAAAATGACAAAGTCGACTCATTGTGTCTTGGGAACGATTTTTCGAAGACTTAGAAAGGGATAAGGGAGGAAATAGCTAAAGTGTATAAATGAAAAAAGATTCTATTCTCTATGATGAAGCGAATCACTTACTTTTAGTAGTTCGAATTGCCTTGTGTCGGCTTTCTCGCCACATTTACGAACTTCACTAATATCGATTTCAGCCAGACTGTCTGTCTGTAACGAAAGACTCTGAGAGTTCAAAAAGCAAAGAAAAGCCAATTTCAAATCCAGTGTGTTCATATTTTCGCTGATTGCGCCATAATCCTAACAATTTCGGCATAGGTTGGTATTTTTTGCCGGAAAGCTCGCAAATATAACTGACGGAATCGTTGCACTCATGCGCCTAGGCGATTCGGTCTAGCTTTAACTTGATTATTCTCGCTAACTTTACTCAAACTTATCAAAAATCAATAACGGAGAAGAGCACAATTGTTAAGGCAGCTATGGTTGCAAAAGATTGAAACATACATTTGAAAGATTGTTATAAAGTGCAGATAAGAAAGAGAACATGATATGAACTTGATAACAGAGTATTAGTTGACCAACTCTTCAAAGAAAATTTATCTTTGAAAAGCTTTCGCCGTAGATCATATCGACTGGTTTTAGGAACTTTTATCGCTTCACTTCTTCATTTTCAAATGGAATATGTCCCAACGGATTTGAATCGATGAGAAGAAATACAAAAACCAAAGTGCGCTTTTTGAAAAGCTTAATTACCGCTCAAAACTTTAGGATTTAGTGAAAAGTCCAATAGTTTTCAAGTTTCTTCTAAAAACTACCGAACGATAAAGTTTGTTAATTTTGAAAACATTCCCATTTATTCTCACCAATGACGACACTTAGAGCTCATTCCATGTCGAAAATATGCTCATGCAATGCTCAAGCCATCGCTGACGTAAGTTAAGATACAAAAAACGGGAATAGCATCGAATGGCCGTGACGACGCGCTTCCTTCACCGCGATAGAGTTGGTGAAGAATAAGCAATGGAGAGATTTTTATATTGCTCCACTGGGGAAAAAATCGATATAGACCACATCTGAGGATAGAAATTAGACTAATCCCAGTTGAAAAGAGGTGAAAGACCGAACAAATATGACTCGACTATGGATCAACAATCAGAAAAATCATTGTCCTCTGAGCGAGGTTGAAAATTGACGATGAAAGTACGAAACGTTCAAGTCAGAGAATGTCAACTTCATTTCACAGTATGATTTACAACAAAATATCAAGAGTGAAAACACAAAAATGAAAGAAAATGAAGGCAATATTATAGAATTTAGAGACACAGTAACCAAACTTTCAAACCAGTTCGCGATTGAAGACTTCACTAAGAAGTCAGAAAAATCAAACGAATATATTAAACGCAAATACGCAAGAAATAAGTGGGAATAAAGAGCTCGCCTGAATTGATCGCGGTTCATCGTCTAACGCTCCCATCATATGGATTCGCTAGTGCAAGAAAAGACGGGAGTTTCTTGAGAGTGAAAATAGAGGAAAACGAGCTCGTTGCCCGATGACGTTTCAGTAGAGCTCGAGGAAAATCTTCATGAATAATTAGTGCATTGTAAGACAGATGATGAAGAAGAACGACGAGAGCGAAAAGCTCGTTGTTGCCGAGGAGGAGGGATCCGTACTCTCCGCCGCCGCCACTACGATTCGACGATGCTCCGCCTCCAGACACTCACTCGTGTTACCCACCCATGTTGCCCGTCATCTTTCATGCACACATCCACACCATGGTAAATGATGACGAAACGTTTAACACGAACGATTTCCGGTCCAATAAATGAATAATTTCTCTCTCATGACATATGATGAGTGTCAAGGATGTTTGGAAACTCTATGGAGGGGCATTTAGCTTCAGAAAATCTCTGAGAGATGTAAAATGAATTCAACTTCAATAGAGTCTGCCAGAATGTTTGGGGCCTTTACGAGGTTGGTACGTCAATGGCACACATAAGTTTCGGCGGTATGGCCCGCTTTATCAGAGCCACACGCTCCACATTGAACCCTGCTTTATGACATGGATGGCGAGACGTTACGGTGATAGCACATAACACCGCCGAAACATGCGTAAGCCACTGACGTTCCAATCTCGAAAAGGCTCTAAACATTCGAATTATATTAAAAGTTTACAGCGAGGTTTAAAATCAGTCAAGTGGAAGATCCAACATTGCATATGAATGGGTATGTTACTCATACAACGATTTGCCTGTACTTACCGGCCTATTAAGTCAGTGTTTTCAAAATCCCATATGATTTGTCAGTCCCAGACGGATGGAGGTAGTTATTACAGTATGTGAAATCGAAATTAACCACAGATAGCGAATTACATGGTACCTCTGTCACCCGTGCTAACTTACACTAACTGAGCCATGGAATTCTATGGACTTTAAGAGAAACTTTATTTTGATAGAATATGACTTAACTAGAATTCTTTTTGTTTAACCGCTTTTACGGTGGTACGATAGTACATATATATAAATATCCATTAATGTTGAGTGATATGTAGAACTTTCAACGTCAGGCGGGAATCGAACCCGCATCTCACCCTTGTCGGGGGTGCTTGCTAATCAACTGCACTGCTGACTTTCCTTTCTGTCATCACTCCTTCTGGACACAACTCATCAATCTTTCAACAACCAACCGTTAACGGTTTGGCCTAGCAAGCACATAACACAGCACATAAGAACATGGTTTCTGGAAGTACAGATGGCAAACATTCATGTGAAATAATTCTACAGGGAACTGAGTTTGTGTCGGAGTCCTTTATCTTCTAGAAATCAACGAAAGTATGAAGACTGAAAGTATTTTGCTGCTGATCAATTTTGATAATGAAAGCCCTTACGAAGCTCAAATATAAGTTCAACAAAGCATGTTCCTTGAGAAATTGCACGAATTATCTTGTCAAACGAAACGAAACAAAATACGACCAAAAATACTTAACGCAATACGCCGTGATCTCATAAAATGTAAGCTCCTATATCAAGGTTTTTCATTAGATTTCAAAGCAGACGTTGGAAAAAATTACGTAAACCGAAAAAAGAGATAAAGAACGTGGACGGAGATGAAAAATGACGTAGCATTAGTCGATTTGCGCTCACTGAAGCCTCTCATGAGCGTTGTCGGGAAATAAAACTCTCTTTTCAGTTGTGATTGAGTGTTTGAGAGATTTCGTCATAAGGTGTTCCACACGCAATAAAATTCACAAATAAAAATTGCTGATTGAGACAACGTTTTCGTCTACAGCTTTTCGAAGACGATTCTTAGTGTCACATTAGCAAAGGTTTACCGAGGAACATGTCGCAAAAATGTCCAAGCTGCACAGTTTGAAACAGAAGAGTTCTGCAGGCTTTTCTTGAAAGTTTTAGCGAGCCTGCTACTGGGGAAATCTGGTCGACGAATCCACCTGATACAACACAACGAAGCATTCTGATCAGTATGTATCAATACGCCCCATGCACATAGCTACCTATACAACGGTCTTCGTTCCATATCGGTTTTCACGCTTTGGAAATCACTTAAAACAAGGTAATAACCATGTTTTACCCTTCACGTTAAAATTCAGTACAGAAAACAGCATCAGAACTAAGAGCAGTCCATATCGTCTCATTCAATTAACTTCTATACCCTCGCCATCAACTTTCGGGAAATCCGCATCGAACCGCCTCCTCAAAGATTTCATCCGTTGCTCTATTATTTGGATTAACTCCTTGACAACGATGCCGAGGTCTTGCGCGGCACACGACGCGGTCGCGCGGCGAGTTACTTGGCGATGTGGTAGTTTTCTGATGAAAACTTGATTTTTATCGTCACTACAGAGGATTTTATCGCCAGTAAATTGTCAAATATGATAGAAAAGATTTTGATAAAACTAACTGTAGCAGGACAATAGCGTTGCTTCCTCTCAAAACCCCGAATTTCAAGGGAAAAGCCATATACCAAAAGGGTGATAATTTAAACTGCTACTGAACATTTTTCTATTATATAACCCATATTTACTGATATTCAAATCACATTTATCCTTCATTTATTACATCAACAACAAGTCATTTCCAAATACTATAGCAGATAAAACGAATAATTAGATAATTGTTCTTCTGATCAAAAGAGTACGAATAAAAAACCGATCTCATTTACTGAAAAGAAACTTTTCACAGCAGTGTTAGTAACCATTCGAAAGCTAAGATTTGAGGCTACAACCCCACGTTGCCGATTTTTCAAAATACCAATGTATAACGCTGTAACATTCAAAATAAAATACTATTACATAAAATCACGTATTTTTTTCTCTTATCTCGCCTATATTTCTTTGGACAAAACTCCTTCCTTAGGGTGCTAGTACTCAGACTATAGCACAAGATTCGAAAAACTCAAAAGTGTTTGTTTTCAAAAAGCTTTTTTGATCATTTGACCTCCTCTGGTCTTTTTTGTGGTTCAAACCTCGCCGGACAGAGCTCTTTCTTTAGACCATCAATACTCATCTGATAGCGTAATGTTTTCTGATTCCAGTGATCTGCCAATTTTCTGGAAATATGGCTTAGTAGAATAGGCTTTACATTTTTGGTAACGTTGCTCACAGGTTATTCGACACGACGAAAGCCGTGTCAGGGGCAGTATGAGGCGGAATACTTGAGATAAAACGATTGACCAAGATACTACGGAAATTGCTCTGCAAACTGAGATGCTTTTCGGCTTCCAGCAAATTATAGCGTGATAAAAATGAAGGCGAAAGGCGAGTGTGAAAAACAATTTTTGATCTGGATGCTACAGCGTTATGAGAGGGTGTTTTGAAAAATGGCGATGTGGAGCTGTAGCCTCAGGTCTCAGCTTCTGAAAGATAACTAACACTTCTATAAAAAATTCCTCTCTAGCGAATGAGATCGGTTTTTTATTTCTTCCTTCCTAATCAGAAAGAACTGGATAATCGATAATATCATCAGTTTGTGCTTTTGATAATCAAATATCACGACGAAAATCTTTCAGTTTTTGTATACGCTCATTCAACAAACCACATAAAAATCATCATAGAGATTGAAATTTGTAAGACAAGGATTAGTTTGGCAAAAATGATGCTGCTCAGTGCATGCGGTGCCACCCCCTCGAAAACTTTCAATGATTTCTCGATTCTCTGTCTATGACGAAGAATGGCACGTCCTTAGAATTTTAGAGGAGACTTTGTTCTATCGATATGTGGGCACAACTTTTTATCATCTGCCTATACTCAACTATGGAGATTAAACATCGTTGTATCATGGTCACTGATTATTATGGGCACCCCATAATTTTTTTCTCCAATCGAATACCTACGGTTGATATCCTACACCTCTTCCACTTCTTCTCTCCTATTCAAATAACTTCAATGTGACCGCGTGCAGGTGACTTTTAAGTATTAAAAGTGCACCAGAGACCTCCTAATCCGCTCAACTGCTTCCAACGGGTACCCTTCTTCACTTACTCCAAGAAATTATACGTGAAAACGGTCCAATCTCTGCAGATTTTTGTAGAGCTGCTAATAGTAGAATTGTGAGAAAGAGTGCGCCCATATATATATCATATATATATATATATATATATATATTATATATATATATATATTTCAAGAAAGAGTTTTTCTCATGCCTGCAGATAAAAACTAGAATATCCTGCTCGGTCGCTTGTTAGCACAGTGATCATTAGGACATCGATGACAAAGCCGATAATCCACAAAAAACAATGCATTCATCTAAGATACTGGCCCTTGGGTAGCGACTCGAGCGACGATGGGCAACATACTTTGGAAGATGAGTGAAAATCCACGAGTGCTCAAGAAAAATCCTGTTCCTGAGAACCCATCCTTTTATGAGCCGCGGGCAGGTGTTCAAGGTGAGGTAATGTTCACGTGCAAAGAGCTAGTAGACTTCCGCGAAGTATTCACGAGGTACATCTTTGTACTCTGATACATTGGTGTATGCAGGGCAGTCACAGCTCTAAGACCAACTTCGTGCACACGCTTGTAAAGCTGCTAGTTGCACAAATTGTGGTCAAAAGGATGCCTAATTGTTTTGAGCACGTATATCCAATGGATACGCGCGGAAAGGGTTCAATAGCTTTTGAATTGATACGCTGCTTCAACCCACTAACTCCTATGACGAATCAAAGCAAGGAGTTATCGTGATTTGGAAAACGTTGTTTCTAACTTTAAATCAAATATAGTACGCCTAACTATTTGACCCCTGAATGGAGGGAATGTAGTCCTAGTTTTTCAAATAATCGACAACAGTCTGATCTAAGTTAGGGCTCATACTAGAAAAAAGACTGTAGAGGTCTATATTAGATAAATGGGAGAAGACGATGAAGCCAGCTGTGATGAAACATCATCATCCAAACCCTGTACTATCGAAACGACAGACACTCACGTATTTGATGTTGTCGACCGTCACTGGACTGATGACGTCCCTACAGAATGATATCAGCGAAGGCGAGTGAACGACAATGATTAAATAAGTAAAAACTACCGCAACAATGCAGTATTTCGTTTTTTTTTTTGGTATAGAAATAGAAAAATAATAATAAAGAAGAGCAAGTGAATGTATAATGAGTATAAATGAACATAAATAAGTTGAAAAAGTGACATTACCGCGGTAAGAAACGATGACATCATGGTGCGAAAGTTATCAAGAATTTATGCTTTTTTTCTCTTGCCATCCTCTTGCAAATAAAATCAAATTAGAAATATAATGAATCATATCGACTGTCGCTCTGCGAAAATCCTCATTATCTCTGCTTATCTCATTCGATATTGTGCTCAATCAGAATACACCTGGTTTTCATCCATGTTCCTGCGTTTATTTGATGTTTAACCACTAATTCTTGGCATAGGCGAATGAATGCACTTCCATACGGTGTTCTGCTAGTGTAAAGTACGAACAAACATCCTTTTTTCTTCGTTTCTATATTAAAAGAAAATTAAGACCCAATTTTAATATGTAGAAAGATAGTACGATAGTATTAGAACAAAGAAACGATAGAAAACTGAATAGTTGAGTGGTTCCGACGTAAACTGCGAAAAAAGTCTCAGATTTCTTCCACGTCATCATGGAATCAGCAGTCATTTTGTAAGAAAACATTAAAAAAAAACAGGATAGGATTCAAACCCATTGACAAATGGAGAATAAAAATAGAGGATTTATGAAGCAGACACTTTGAAGGAATTGTGTACTCTACTTATGGTTTTATGATAGAAAGTTAGCATTTTCGAAAGTCACCTATCTTTAGACATACGAATGTTCCTGAGTTGACCTCACTACCGTTTAGTGATGGAATGAATTTCCTGTCAACACTGGAAATTTTGTAGTTCTTACTCCATATCGCAACTTTTGTTGGATAGAGTCGGATGTTTATTAACGCATTAGCGACAATTCCTTAATTGAAATATTACTTTGTGTGAAATTACTTAAAATATTAATTAGTGATATTAGCAATGGATAAAATATAAGGGAAGTTTTATAGAGAGGACTCGTGTGCAGAGCAGTCATCATTATCAAAACGCAAGGAGTCGTTGGTTTGATCCTTTGCCATGCGTTCGATAAACCTTTGCTGTCTTTGGGTCGACAAATTGGTAGCAGACTTGTGTGGAAGGATAGCAGCATTGATTTGAGGCCATTATCATCCAATCTCCACAAACAACAAAGTGAAATGCATGTAGCATCTCGTAGGTATTTATCACAGTTCAGTGCTTTCTTCCCCATCCTAACATGCACAACATCACGGGATGAGCTTTTGGTTCCATGCTTGAAGACGCAGCCATAAAGCATTCAACCCACTTTTGAGATTACTTTTTCTAAAACTGTTTCAGACATCGTGCACTCATTGCCAAAGAGTCACGAGCAGCCTCACGCTCTTAAAAATCAGTAATGTGTTTAATATTATCAAAATTTCTATTTTTATTAGTTCTTTTCTATTTTCTCAAACGAAGGCATTATCTGAAATTTATGCTATTTTTATAACTGCTGAAGAACTGCAGGAAATTTTTTCGTCAGTAGTTATATGTGCTCAAAGGAGATTCTCACAATTAACTTGATGTTCACACAAAGTTTATGTCAAAAAACATGGATTTTCCCCTTTCTATTTAATAAGTTGCTATGCCTTTCCATGACATAAATCTGATTCTAGATCAACATAACAACAAGAAACATCGTGTGCTATGACCAAATCACCCCATCATACGTTCTACGCCTCACTAATAATAGGTATTTTCATAAGTTCTGGCACAAGAGCAATAAACACCAGATTTAGTGACCAGAAGTAATTGAATCTGCTCAACAACACTATAAAATGTGCACCGTCAGCCTGAACTCATTTCTGCTATCTCTCAGGCAACAAATTAAAATCGCTTTGTGGAGAATTTTCTGAACTATAATACGTCGTCACAATGCCATCTTGCTTCAAGACACCGAAAGGCTGCATGTCGCCAAATTGACAAACAGGAAGTTGACCGAACTGAGCTGGGAGCTGCTGGGTCACCCACTGTACAGTCCCGACTTGACGCCGTCTAACTATTACCCCTTTCGATCGTTGGACCATTTCCTGAGCAAGAAGATTTTCCAAGACATCAATCACTTCCGTCGACGATTGACAACTTTCTTTGAATTTCAAGGATGATAAGTTCTGTGAGCGCGGTTTTGATTTGTTGCCTGAGAGATGGCAGAAATGTGTTCAAACTGGTAGCGCATACTTCGGATATAGTGTAAATAAGCAATTTTAATTACTTCTGGTGTATAAATTTGATGTTTATTGCTCTAGTGACAAAACTTATGAGAAGATTTAGTATTTTGAACAGTGAAATCAGCGAATACTTTTGCGATACTAAAAAATCTCATTGAAGCTATTTCCACAAAATAAGAACTTGGTTTTTCAAAACTTTTGCATTTAAGTCAATGATGGCCCCCTTCTACTCAAATAATCAAGAGATGAGAATTTCTCTCATGCGTATTGAAACACGTTTCCCCGTGTATGCTTACATGGAATCACTGAAAGAACTCCTCGTTCAGAGTGTTTCCTTAAGATCACACTCAGATTTCAAAATGCCTGATAGTTCTTTTTTGGGCCAAGCATGTGGACTATTATGAGCATACTCGTGTTTCGGCCTTCATCAGTCAGGCAGGCCCTTCGTCTTTAGCCAATGCTCTTGAGGGCACTCAACTCCCTACCTTACATAGAGTAGGCGACAACGCACATTTTACACGAGCCGTCAAGTGAAATAAATCACTAAACTAACGAGGCCGCCAAGGCTGAAGCACGTGTGGCGGGCTGTACAAGTGTACATGAAAGACCCCGTGCATGGCTCATGAAAGGAATTATCAGGCATGTTGAAAGAGCTTTGATAATTGACTGAACAATTTATCTTTAGTATTTCAGATTGTTATTTTGAAATTAATACATGTAACCTGAAACAATTGAAAGCGAAAAGCCCATGAATGGAAGAGCGCACGAATCCTATTAGGAAATAGATTCAAAAGCTCACTGAATCGTTTATATTTGTCTTCAAAGCATTGACTTACAGTGCATCCCAGTTTGTTCATGCAAGGCATTCACAAACGTTCCAGGAGCTTAGTCGAAAGCCAGCAAATCTTAACACTAAAGAACGA
This sequence comes from Parelaphostrongylus tenuis, assembly GCA_019055375.1. Classification (NCBI taxonomy): domain Eukaryota; kingdom Metazoa; phylum Nematoda; class Chromadorea; order Rhabditida; family Metastrongylidae; genus Parelaphostrongylus; species Parelaphostrongylus tenuis. Next base: position 716,058 of record JAHQIW010006092.1, read on the forward strand.
TGAATTTTCCTTATGTACCGAGAGTAACGAACATTTTGGTTTAGTGATATGCTTTTACAACGTTAGTAGTTTTTTGTAGTTGACGGTGCATTGATCAACACGGCAACACTGATGATACTCTGTTGCCAACCGTACGCTTGAACCCCACAATATTCGTTTTTACAACCATATGGAGTAAATCAAATGAGTAGCACAATTCGCGCATGTAGTATCATAATGGGGCAGCGCTTTCTAATCACTCAGGAACCGAATGTGTTTTTCAAACACAGAACTTTAAAAAGGTCTTTTTGGACACAGTTCTTCCACTAGACTCAGCAGTCATTTTCAATTACAGCTTTTCAACGGCTATTCTAGTGCTATGCCTGTGTTGTACAAAAGCCTTCTTATTGCGCAATAGCAGCTAAAAGAAAAATTACGTTCCATCCATGGCTCAGTTTTTTACACGACTGGCGGCTTGCTTAGCTTTTCACTAAACTTTCAATACACATTTGATAGCTAAAATCTCTCTAGATCAGAAAGTGAATTCAATTTTTGGAAGGCCTGCCTTCATAATGTGCAGCGAAAACGAAAATATTACGTTTAAGACTCGAGTTATATATGCACATAAGACTTCCATATCTATTGGAAAAATGGGAGATTATTTAGAAAATTACGAGTGTGATAAATAATTCGGAAAACTGAGAGATTCTATCGAAACAAAAATATAAATCCACTCAAGCTATGCTTGCGATTCGTGCTGCGCGCAAAGATCAAATACCGCTCCAGTGCGATGTCAGTTCATCGTAACTCTAAAAAATCTTCCGATTCAATGTGACAATACTTTTTGAACCTTTTATGAGACCTGTTAAACACTTTCGGCCTTCTAGGCTCGTCCATCGCACGGTGCCTTCTATTCAGTCAGCTCCTTGGGATCTATCTCTAATAGAGGAGTCGATGACAAACTTTTTACACCCAATGTATGGCGGAACAATCACCGTGATGTCCTTTCAGAGTGTTTAATTGTTGAATGCATGGCGCATGGCTATGACGTAGGCATATATAACAATAAGTGCATTCGACAATTTTGGGATCTCGCTCAAGAACAATGTAACCTGACAATGTATTTTGAGCGTTTTGTGAGCTCTGTTATGGGTATCTATACAGTGCATGATTCGTGCTTCAGCCTTCCAGCTTTGTCAATTGCCCAATGCCTTTTCGTTCAGCCAGTTCCTCGGGGATCTAACCCTATTTAGTTTTGAATTATTTGTGCACTTCAGTAGCTGAAATTCCCATAGATATATGGTCAACACTCTGTTTTATCGCTCCATTTGTATTCTTTTTTTATTTTATTTCGAATTATGAGATGAACTCGCTATTAATTAGGGAGCGCCGTGACCGTGTCGTTGTGATACGGCGCGCGGACTAAGCACCACCTCCCAACACTATTAGACAATCAACTACAAACGCGCTATGGAAGACCACAGCCCGGCTATCCTCAAGACTGCGACATGCTTAGCAGTATTCTACGACGTTCAAAAAGAAGACAAAAACTAAAAATTGAATACTAAAAGTATTGGGATCTACATAGTGGAAAAAACATTGGAAGACGGGCCAAATCAATGTCAGAGTATTAATTAGGAACAACGAGCTCATTCTTTTCCTTGTGTTGATGGTGAAATCAGCTGTTCCCTCTCGTATGTACACCTCCTCATGCTTACGTCCTCTAGCTTCCTCATATATAAAATGTGATCTAAGGAAAATGACAGTTAGTTGTCATGATATGGTTTCCATATTACTACATCCTTTCAGGAATTGTCGTTTTTTTCATATATCCCTCGTATTTTGTGGGATCGAAGGGCATCGCTTCGAAACGATGATGTTAACGGCGAAATGGAATACATACGAGCTATTTTTAGCCTGGATGGAGCGGATTCATTGTCCACTGTATTACAGGCTTTGACCCGACAGCCGATCAACATGCTTTACTGCCGATATGTGCTCAGTTCCGTAAGTGTAGTGATGAATTACTAAAAGTTATCTGATATGCAATCATTCCAAGTAAAGTAGTATGCTTTGAGGTGGTAGTTTATCTAAATCATTCCTTGGTATTGAATCTAAATGACGTAGATCCCGAAAGAAAACTGTTTCATTCTAGTGAAGTATACTGTATCGCTGAGAGTTAAAGACGTAGACAAGGTGAGCAAATAGCACAGCTCTGTCAAGTAGACAGACAGAGGATTGGGTCTTTGGAAGCCAAAGAGCTAACAGCCTTGAAAGTCAGTGATGAGTCGGTTGACATTATGCCCAATAGAGATGGCAAAATATCGATGAAAATGGTCGTTGCCATAGTGTGATGATTGTAATAACAGGAGACAAGTTGTAGTGCACAACTGATTCACAAGTAACAGTTGGTATTTCTCTAAGTTAACTACCTGAATATTATTGATAGTCTTGAAAGACATGATCAAGCTTTTTCGCTAATAGCACATTGAAAGCGACATCGAACGTTAGCCCGCCAAAGACAACACGCTTAGGGTTAATCTATCTCTAAGTGATGCGCCATATACCAACATCATCAACTAGTGTTGGATATGCTTGAATGCATATCATGCCTAAACAATGACTTGCGGTGGCCTGTCGGTGTATAAATCAATCTACTACCCTCCCATATAGCCTGTCACAGTTTTTCGACTTCGGAGTAATGGAAAGCTTGATAAGGCCGAAGTGCAGAATCACAAAAAAGATCAAAGGTGCATCGCAGGATACCTCTAAGCGCTGTGCTACACGCGCTTATAATTTTAATATGCAACGAGATTTTTGGAAAGTAAAATTTGCCTCCGATAGAAAAAAGTTCTGTATTGACCAAGTATTCTAAATTCAGTAATAACTGAACGACGTCTGTTTTACTGTGCGAAATATATGATAAGGATCACACGCCTTTTACACCGATCTAGATGATGCAAAGTGAAGAGATAAATATTTTTTTATCATGACTTCACGGTAGTTTCATGTAGAGAAGAGTAAGAGCACTATTGACAAGGATAACGAACATAGTAGGATGAGATAAATGCTAAAAACGACTAAAAAGAGATTTATTTTCATAAGCATTTTTTCCATGTTTCAAAACTCCAATCTGATTGCATATTATATTTGAGACTATCCAGCTCATAAATATTGAACACTTCCTATCACGTCAGCAATAGATCCCAAAGTACAGTTACATGACAAGTTCAGCTTCCCTGCATTGTTGGAAGCTCATAAACATCGACAGTTCACTAGTTGATAAAGATTTTCAAAGGAAAAAAATTTGTCCAGATATTGCACGCACATCACACCAGTTCAAAATCGCAGATTCGCCTTATACAGCTTAGATTATCTATTCTGCGATTGTTAGCAAAATTTAGAGGATCTCTGAGAAGAATTAGAGGTGGTTAGAGGTGCTCTGCGTCGCACACGAGGTCAATGGTTCGATCTCGCGCTCATGGCTCACCAAGCCATCCATCCCTCCGGGGTCGGTAAATTGGTACCAGACTGGTCTCAGGCTTGTCTGGGAGGATAAGCAGCACTGACTCGGTTCAGCGGGAGGCCACCGCGAGTCATTGTAAAGGCCAGATATGCATTCAATCGCCTCAAACGAAGTCAAAAATTGAAGTCGAATGCATGGCGCATCCCTCTGGGATTGATCAACGCCGAGAGCTTTATCCTTTATCCTTTATCCTGAGAAGAATTAGCCGCTAAGAGTGTATTTGGCTGAATAAGATTAAATCATTCATGATAATTAATGGAATTTTCTCAAGTACAGCACTTGAATCGTTGTAAAAATTTATGAAGAGTGTTCATTCACAAATATTAGACAGCAACCTAACGTTGATTTCTGAAGTCTTCAGAAAACAACTGAGTGAAAAGGAGGTAAATAACATTCTCTCAATATGCCTACCTTTTTAGAATGGATTTTATGAAAAAAAATACAGTGTCAATGCACTGTTCAATCAAACTACGAAACACTCGTTTTAGAACAGCTATGATGCCTTCACTGTTAGCATTTGACAATGATGTCTAAAGTACTTAGGTATACTTGTGCACGTCTGCTCTCTTTGGACACGAGACCATTCAAACAAGATATTGATACAACGCATGCACTTTCCATTTTGTTCAGCCGATCACCCAACGAATAGGATTCTCTCATATCTCTGTGCCTTTCCTTTTTCGTTCTCTTCCAAAATATTGTAACTTTAGCATCTATTCATAATCTCGTCCATAACCTGAGACATCTCTACGAATTGCATGATGATGCTGAATAATTATTTCGAAATTTTGTGCTTCAGACAAAAGGCACCACAAATAAGGCAAATAATCGTTATAAACTACCTATCAAAAATTCTCATCGATATTTTCATAAACTTTCATCATCGATACCTTTCGTTATGTTTTCTGCCATGAAGATAAAGTGTAATACATAACTATCTAAGGAACAAGAGTGATTATGTAGCACATGCTAACAGCATATTTTAAGTCTTCCATTATATAATAGGCAAATTGATGAAATCAATATTGATAGGGAAACAGAAGAGTAAAGATCTCTGTCAAATAAGAACAATCAAAAAGACGATTGTGTCAATCAGATCAAAATTGACATCAGCACTCACCGACTCGTCATGCATTACATCACCGTCGGCGGCAAATTTCCCGGCCATCTGAATGAAACATCTATTAGATAACAAAAATAAAATAGAAAAAAAGGTTTACTGAGAACTGTTTCTGATCGTACTTGTCCATACCCTTCAAAGACCGACAAGAGTTGGATACATTCTTCAATATCCCATAATTTTTCAGTAGTGCTACATTTCCGACAACAAAAAGTCATAACGAATAGCTATTGATAGAAGTACAGTCAAGAGAATATTTGTGAAAAAAATTGAGAGAATGATGGCACCAGGTCAGTGTTCTTCTTAATTGTTCATACATGGCCATGTAAGACTATACGACTGGTCACTTGCAATAACTGCAAGATTTATAATGAGGCTCCAAATGAAGGGAAGGCGTCGAAATGTTAGCGGTATTGAGTAAATCTTCTTATTAAATATTTTGTGCTTCTTGTGTGTGAACAAACACTGACTCATGGAAAATTGCTGAGGTTGATATAAAGGTGGTCCTGGGAATAATAGCACTCATATAAAGACCCAATCCGGTAAGAGTAACTGGACACTCTTATAGGTTCGTACCTTATTCAAATGAGTCAGAGCTCAAAGAAATCTCATAATTAACATGATTTCAAATCCTTTACTTTTCTTACGATCTTATGGTATATTTGTTGGTAGCAATTAAGCATTTAGAAGCCCTAGGCTTTGATCTTGTTTAGAGAATGCAGGATGAGATTTTACGAGGCCGTTGGCGGCGACAAAGTTATGTGGGATCTTTTGCATATACGGTGATTACAACGATGATTATGAAGAATCGTATCGTAACATTCAATATTTTTAGAGGAAAACTTCTATAAACTCCTTCTAAACGTCTAAAACTTCTAAGCTTCTTCTAAACTTCTAAAACTTCTTCTTCCTCTTCTTCTTATACCTTTTCAGTATCTTATGTATCGAACCACACGTTTCAACATCTTAGAGGAGAACTGTATGCATGATCAAACGGAAAAGATTGATATATAGTCTGCCTTTTCCAAACATTTGATTAATCGTGAGTGGGTCCTAGATGAAGAGGATGAGTAAGCGATCAAATCTTGGAACTGAAACGCAATGAAATCAGAAATGAAACAGCGAAATGTTTTTATAACACGATTGACAAAGATCAGATTCACCTTCTCATCATACGCAATTAGCATCTCGTACTAAAGCCTCTAAGTGATGGAAAGTTTCTGGTGGTTACGGTAACGAGTCGTCGCTAAATACTTCAAAGACGACTTTTCGTCAACGTCATAAGCAACTGAATATGGTAGAGAGTTTCTTGCTTCATTAGATGTAGAGTTGATAAATGATTATTGCGCTTAGTCTACTAGACTACAGGATATATCAAAACAGTTTCGTTGACACATTACTACCATTTGACGGAAATTCAGAGAAAAAACTTGCTAGCATGCTCACAATGAACGGAATTACGAATGGCTCACAAATGTTATTGTAATCTTTTATTTACACATATTTATCCTAATTTATACGTGCCGGAATAGTAATTTTATATGGATGACTCTATTATCACACGATCTAATTGACGTACATGCAGACAATATTATATTTTGCTAACTGTTTACAGATATGTTGTTGCTTGAGTGCCAGTTTGTGAGTGCTCGAAATTTTGATGTTCGACAAGAGTGATAAGTAGAATTCCTGGAGCTGAAAACTAGTAATATATTTCCATTTTCAACGCCAGAATACAAATCCTAGCACCAGGGCTGAGCGAGTGGATTTTTTACCACTAAAAGCGTTAATCCGGAAAAAAAATGAAAAATTAGCAGAATCATTCAAGAAATTATACGAAAAAAATTGCTCTTCAAATCGCTCGACTGAGCGGGGCTTACTGGGTACATACTGGTACAAGACGGTCGAATGAACTAACTGCTGTCGAGTCGAATATTTCGACAAATAATGGAGTTGCAAGTAATTCATGTGAAATATCACGATTTGACTTCAATAATTTTCACAATATAGGATTCTAACATAATGTAAAATAGGGCGAAATCCAAAAAAGGCTTACAGAAAAACATTGTACATACATATGAAAAATTTCCGTTGAACTATGTTATCCGGGAACAAATGAACAAACGACTCCTATCGCTAAACAAGAACTTTGCGTAGGAGTGTTAGTCATCATTCGAAAGCTTAACAAGTGGCTACTACACTACATGCTCCTTTTTTGAAATGACCCTTTTACAACTTTGTAAAATTTAAAATCAGTTGATGCTATACACCACCACTCGCTTTTATCATCTCTTCGCTGGGAGCACGAAAAGCATATGAATGTGTTGAAAAATCTCTTAATATCGGGGTAAATTCGTTTAGATTCTTTTTATTTAACCGCCTCATGCGGTGTTATAGTACTACAATATACCCAATGATGTAGAGTGGTGTGCGAATTTTGAGAATTGATTGATCATTGGTACCCAAAATCTGTCAACATAAGTGGGTTCAATATCGATAGCTGCTGCCTACGCCAGACCGTTGACGGTTACCTATTGACACATAACGCCTTGTAGCAACGGTTCAGCACGCTTGAGTAACAAAAACTGCATGTCGCATGTGTAAAGCAATAACTCAATCGATCGATCGTCGTGTTAAAACAGCGACGGCCCCCCTGCCCTCCTCACCCAGTCCACAGGTTAGCCGAAAAACAAATCCGCGTAAGTGAACTCAACCTTCTTTCCCTGCTACACTGCAATGAAACCACCTTCTCAGAAATTAAGTATAGCATTGGAATCACCAAAACGTACGCTATCAAATTATTACTCATAGTTCTAGAAAGCACTTCTGTCCTGCGAGTAATATGCGTGTGTGAAAGACACATGTTTTCTTTCTGTTACAGTGTTATAAAAAGGATTTACCAAAGAAAGGCTACGTAGCGCAGTAACCAAAAATTTAGCTTTCGAATTATTACTCACACTCTTATGAATGTTCTTGCCCCGCAAGAGGGGTCGTTTCTTCATTTGTTCCCGGATAACATATTTGTACCAAAATTTCTTAGTTGAGCTAATGATAGAGTTGAAAGAAATGTCGCACTTACTTACTATTTCATTCTATCTAATACTAAATTACACAAATTCTAATTAATTTTGATTGATATAATATAAAAGCCATATCAAACTCTTGCTCATTGATATAATAATAAATGGCCATATTGATCAATGATTATGGTGACTGAAAGGCTTTTGGAGGGCACCAGCGATACCTCAGGCATCATCATAAAAGATAGAAACACATAATTATGAAGAAAATCATCTTAAACTGGACAAGAAGTTATTCAAGAGGAAAAAAGGGAGGAAGTAAAAAGATAAGTAGAAATACAAAAATTTTTTACCGTGACACAGATGGCTTTCGTGAATAATTTCATGCCTCTTAGTATACAAGAGGAGTAATCCGGAGAATGTGACATCCCAGGACTTCGAACAGATTCAAAGACGTTCTGAGTTCTGCTGGTAAATGACATTCGTTTGGGTCCGTTAGCAGTGACAATGACAGCGTGTTTGAGCTAACTACCGTTGATACAGATGAATGTTTAGCGATAATTGGAGATGGGCGGACAGCTGCACAGAAATGTATGTCGGTCGGTTTCGATCGTGAACTGGCCAGTACATCACAAAGAATTCCTGCACTAAGTGAATATACTTTGACTGCGTTGATCTGTCATTGATTGATATGCTTAAATGAACAATCTGATATAAGTTGTGCCGACCGACGATATGCTAGAATAACACCTGAGTTGAATGGAACACATTTGACGAAATACTTCTTCAAAGACGTAGAGTTGATTTAGACGCCCTATCGCAGTCGTTGAACAAGGAGAAGGGAAGCAGCAGAGTATCATTCGAATACCTGAAGCCGTCCAGTATATGTAGAAATGGTATTTCTAGAACGATAAAACAACACTGTCAAAAAAAGAACTCTAGATGAGATACCGACAAGGTGGATGTCGGAACTCTGCGCAGTGTCAAGCTTGAACGTTAAAGGACTCAAGAAAGTGTTTTAATATAGGTGTAGCCACAGTAGGATTATCCATGTTGACAGCCGACAACCACGCAGATATGAGAGTGTCCTGCATCAAAACTAAGTAGAACCAGTCCAACGTCCGTAGTGGGTAGTTTTCCTCAATTTCAACGTTATCAAGCCTAATTCCTTAATTCAGCATCGTGAAGTTCTAGTTCGAAATCGCATTACAAGCCTATAAAAATTGTACAGAAGAAAACAAGAGGATAATTTTATGGATTTGAAAAGGAAAAATAAACAGGGAAAAATCTCAACACATTTTCAATACAATATCAGTGGAATCAGAATGATGCAATGAGGCTCACATGGTTTATTCTCGGGTTTACCTCTGAAACCTAAGCACAAATGCAGAAATCTTCTCATTGACAACCTAAAATTGGAATAAAACAAGAGAACGAGATGATCTATGCTACAAAGTAGAATTCAGAAATGTAAACGCTCTAAATATGCTTTAAGATGACATTCACACTACTGAATGATAAGATATCACAAAAGAAACTCCTACAAAGGTTTTTTCGGCATGAAGAACAGTATGTGTCAAAAAGCCTCCTGTTTTAATAAGAACACCACATCCTTTCAAAAATAAACACATTTCCAGCTGTTATACAACAGTTGTTTTGCTTTTGACCCATTTTTTGTAATACTTCGATAGTTTAGGAAATGCCTATTCTGATACTAAACTTGGTTTGTGAAATGGCCTTTATACTACGTTTTACTAACGGAAAAGACAACATTTTCAAAATCCCACTGCATTTTCTCAATTTCATGCGCTTTTTGTAACTATATAGCGAAATTTTAATTATAAGCAAATTTTATCGGCATGAAATAAAAATTACTATCATAGCAACTTTAAAGACGAATTTTTTGTGAAGAGAACGCTTTTTGTTCTTGAATCACTAGTTTTCAATATGGAAGCTGCATATTTGAGAAAACAACGCATTTCCAGGCGTTTTTCTGACACCTTGCAACGATAATGAACTGGTGCTCATATCCAATGACGAAAGTCGCCTTGATAAATGATGTTAAGAGCGATCTATGAGATAATAAAATTATTTTTAGCCATGGAAAGATGAAACAGTGTCTTCCATATTTTTATAAAGTACACAACTCATGAATTACACTAATAATGGACAATTTGGAGAGAGAGTGATGGTAGAGCAGAAAAAGTGATGGCAAACAGGAGCGAAGGCAATGCATTTTTTACTACGTGCCCCACAAAGAGTGAAATGCGGGATCGAATCCCTTCCGGTGCCCAAAGTTTTGCATATTCCTCAACACTATTAGAGATATATTTGTGACATCGTACCACTGCTAGAGCAGACAGTTCAAAAAAAATTCTAGTTTAAAGAGAGTAGTCGATGAAACGGCATCACATACAGTGTGCAGCATCATTTTTTGAGAAAGCATTCATTGATTTGTAATTTTGAATCATATTGATGACTTTGAAATATTGCATGAAATGAGATTAAGGCTGAACAAGACTGAAAGAGCCATGTCGTCATATCTTGTTACGAAGGTACAACATGATAATGTAATCAAATGTCCGACGATTATTATATTCTGACAGAATATTTCAAAAATCTCTGAGGCCTTGTATGTACCTCTAGTAGCAAAGGTACGCGTCAACTTTTTTGCAAGCCTCATCAGCACCATATGCCAATCGGCTGCTCGTGCCTAGCATTATTAGAAATTGTCGCCAAAGAAGTAACACTCCACGTTAAGGGAAATGATCAACCGATGTTGCATTCTTTCGAAATAATTGGTTGTCGACTGCATAGCTTAAGCTGTTATAGAGCATATGTAGAAATATCTCTCAATCGACTTTTTTGAGCTCACTTGACAATTCAATGTAATCTGATGAATATTTTGAGCCTTTCAGCGGTCTGGAATGGTATCTATAGTGGTAGACGTACCCTTCGACTTTTTCGCAAGTCTCATTAGTATCATGTAAATCGGCCGCTCGTCTCTACTATTACTGGAATCGTCGTGGAAGAAATACCACTCCACGTCAAGTGAGATGATTATTTGATGCTGCGTCCTTTCGGAGTGATTGAGTGTCGATTACTTAGCTTACGGCTTTTCACCTGTATCACCTGTCGTCCCGTTAATCGTCGGGTGACTCGAACGAGCACCAGCAACACTTCCATTTCTCCCTATCGCGTGCAAGAGTAACCCAATGGGTCCTCCTCGCTCTAGGAATTCGTTGAGCATCCATCTTTCTTCTAAGCTTTCGTGAAGAAATCTGAACATTGAGATGGTAGTCTTCCTGTAGAGCGCTCAACGCCTCTTCAACCGTTGATGCAGGTCGGAACTTCCGATTCTTTCTCTCATTTGCGAGATACGGGATACTCCTAACATCGACCTTTCGATTGCCCCATCCAGTAACGTCTAGTGATCTTCCATTCTGGTTACGTAGCGACCAGGTTTCTGCTGCATGCGTTAGGCAGGGATAATCATCGGGTCGGAAATGTGGGTACGGAGTTCGATGTTTTTTGTCGAAGACTATGAACAACTGCTCGTTGATGAACTTAAAACTTGTGTCAAACTAGCATCAGCTCCTCAAGCAAGTTAAGATTGCATTTTTATTATTACTTAGTAATTACTTGAAAAGAGCGGGAGAATGAAGCCTGATCTAGTGCAGCACACCCAACTAAACTGATGATAAATGCCAGCTGTAAGATATCTTTGCACGCAGTCGCCATCGGCATAGGCAGATAATTTGTTGGAAACAGCACAAAAAAGATCTAGTGTGAACAGCCGGATCTCTCTAACTCTTCTATGCCGCTATCCGCTCTAAAGAAGGAAGATGGAGTGTGATTACTTCGCCATGATATGGAACTGATAACAGAAAAAATTTTACACCGATCTTTCCCATTCTACAATCACCTACAATCTACAGTGGTCTCATACCCCGAACTCCCCACTGGTGAGAAACCACCTGGATTTCCATTTCTAGAGTTCAGGATGTGATAGGAAGTATGGAGAGAGACACGGCTCTACAACCTGATAACATTACTAGCGATTTATTCAGAGCTAGTGGCCACAATCCGCATGTACTTCTCGTAAGACATTTGACATCATACCTTCAAAAAATCTTAGACTAACAGAGGATTTCGTGCATAGCCGTTCTACCTTAGGAAGGCGATAGGAGGGATCTTCTTAACTGCAGTTCAATATGTTCGTTAAGTGGACTCTACAAACTTTCCACGAAGAGCATCTCTTTGCATATATCAGAGAATTTGAGTAAGGCACAAGTAGTGGAGCAAGTACGATTCCGGAATGGATTCTCCCGCATGGACCACATATAAACCGCGCCGCAGGTCGTTAAACTCTGTCGGAAATGCCGTATACCTGTTGTTCTAACCTTTACTGACTATAAGAAAGCGTTGGAGAGCGTTTAAATGAATAGCATTCTGCCAGCGATCGTCGATCAAGGTATAGACCCGTCCTAGATACGAACATTAGCCGACTGCTATTGCAACTTCGGTACAAAAGCCAACTCCTCACCTCATCATTAGAAAAAAGGGTTGCAACAAAGCGACACTTTATCGTCAAAACTGTTTACTGATGCATTTCAATGAATGAAATCGCCCGAATGAGGCGAGAAAGGCTCACGTATTATTAAAAAAAAATTGTCGCATCTTCATTTTGCGAAAGATATCGTCATCTTTTCGGAGACTTTCAGTGAAGCAGAGACGATGCTTGGCGAACTCAACGAGGTGAAAAAGATTAAGCTACACATAAACAGGACGAAGACCCAGTTCATGATGAATCCATGGTACGAAGGTGAAGAACTTGAACAGGATATTCTCTAACTACAAAAACCATCTCGCGCATGTACCTTGAACATTCTATGAATACGGATAACAAGATGAGGGAGGATTAAGAGAGAAGAAGGAGAGCAGCGTGAGCCGCATTCGGGCCTCCTAAAGAGTTCACCGGCCAAATAGAGGACCTAAAACTTTGTTCTCACATTTTTTGATTCAGCACCACTCCCATAGCTCTGCTATGTAGCAGAAACGTGGGCTGATACTAAAACCACGTCAAGATATCTATCATCACTCAAAAGGGCACCTGGGCGCAGTATTCTGATTCTTCTATAGGTCGACCGACATTCACAATGCGTAGCCTGTTTGTGCAGTTTGGTCCTTCGAAAACTATTTCATCTTTGTAATCCAGAAATATACGCATCGATAGAGAAACATAGATGGGCTAGTCACATAATAAGACTAGATAACAGATGGGCAAAAATAACGGTGGAGTGAACTTCAAGAGAATGCAAGCGTCCTCTTGAAAGAACACTCAAACGACGAATGGATGTGCTTGTGGATAACGTCAACCACCTGCATGCGCAGATGGCAGCGAGTTAAGAATTACGGAGATAGACTTTGCGCACATCTATGTTCGAAGTATACCACTACTACTGATGACAACTGCGCGAGAGAGAAACGAATGGAAACTATTGTGGGCTCGCACTAACAACAAAGATGGGTCGTCCAAATATCCAAGTAAGAGGAACTTAATAAGTTTAGCTTCTCATTTGTCTTTATAAAAAACAACGAGAAATAGAAAACACTATTGAAAAAAAGGAAGCCTACATTCTGAAGAATTCCATGCGAAGTATCTCATACTATCTGGTATCAAGGTAATCTATCAAAGAAAACCGACTGATCAAATTGTACTCATAAATAATGCCAGAAATGTAAATTACAACTCATTTGTTCCTTTTCAGAAGTCAGCTTACATCATAGCAAAGCAGTGAAGTATCTATGTTTCTATTTCGTTATATGCACCAGTGCACACGAGTTTGTAATCAAAAACAAGCACATTTCACAAATTGTCCTTTCCTTTGGATAAAACTTCATGAGTAAAGACAATATGAGCAGCTTAGAGGTGGGTTTCAATATGATAACTGACTCTTGGATTGATTTTGCAGTAAATTCCCACTATATATATATGTATATTTATATATAATGTAATGATCGGAGAATTATGGTATAACGTAGTACGTCAAAGTTTGAGAAAAGCAAAGTCGCCACAACGCTAGCCATCGTTTTGAAAGGAGAAATACAAGCCCGGCGGTTTAGAGAAAAGGACGGTCGTGAAATAATTTCATTGTTCATGCCGAGATTTAGTGTAAGCCAGTGTTTGAAATATGAGAATTTGTGTTTCTCATATATAATCAAAATCTGTATATCTGTATGACAGTGGTGATGCGAACGTTGCGAAGGCGACTCGTGGGATTAATTTGCCCATTCGCGTATTTCCCAAACGAAGTCACTCGATTTCATATGGTAGCCAAGATGTGTGACGATGAAGGACAACTTTTTGGTTTTCTCCTTCTTTGCCTCATAATCACTAAAATTCTAGAAAAGCTTTATAACGTTCAAAGTACAGAGCGCATGTGACGCAGTGGTTAGAGGTGTTGTGCGTCGCACACGAGGTCAGTGGTTCGATCTCGCGCTCATGGCTCACCAAACCATCCATCCATCCCTCGCAGGTCGGTAAATTGGTAAGAGACTGGTCTCAGACTTGTCTGGAAGGATAAGCAGCACTGATTCGATATAGCGGGAGGCCACTGTGAGCCATTGTAAAGTTCAAATAGGCATTCAATCACCTTAAACGAAATCAACAGTTGGAGGCGAGTGCATGGCGTATCCCTCTGGGATTGATCAACGCCGAGACCTTTATCCTTTTTAGCTTTGTTGTCTAAATACGCGATCCGTCTTTCACATCTACTATGCGATTCCCAGCAGTTATTCCATTCGATTCATTTACTCGAAACCATCATAAGATCTTCGAACTTCTATAAGTAAGCTTGTCTGCAGCTTTTAACTATTTTCGTTGTGAAGGTGGCTGAAAACCTGTTGATTAGGATTTTCCCGAAGTCCTTAAATAGCCAAGCTACGCGCTATTACTTGGATTACAGAGAACGAGCTTTTTCCAATAAGCTTGGATCAATTAGTGGATACCGGAAGGTCGAGGGGATTGGCGATCCCGATCCGGATCGATTTAGTCTCTGCTCGTGACGACCAGTATTATTACTGCTACTGTACAGTCAGCTTCCTTTTAAGAAAACACCAAGTGACTACTACTCGATTATGAGATAGATAAAAAAAAATCATGCTTTCTCTGTTTGCTTGTCTGGATAGATTAAAGTATGGAAACAAAGATGAAACATACTCATAATTCAAATATAGAAGAGAATGTAACTACAGAAAAAAGATGAAAAGACTTTGGAGAGACCTATTTCTAGATAACTCCTCTCAGAGATGATAGGCACAAGATTCGTTTGAATTAATCACAGAGTACAACTGGACCATATCTCACACAGCTATAAATGTCTGAAAAGTTAGAACAAAGCTTCTGCTCGCTCTTCACTATCGCTGACGGAGCAATGAAATTGTGAAATTGAAGGAAAGAACCTAGACAACAACTCGCTACGAAGAGATGTTGAAAATTTACCACTATAAGAAATCATAGATGCACGTATTTGAGTATTTTTAGAATGTTAATTAAACCTAAGTTATCAATCTTAACTTTTCTATTTACTGTTTAATTCATTATCCAAAGGCAAGACATGACGTAAAGTACAAGCACAAAACTACTAAGATACGAGTTGAACTTGGAATCTGCGTGTTTCTGTCATGGATCCAAATTGGAACCATATCTTTGCGGCGTAATGCGGCGATCGCACGATACTCTAGCGGGCCCTACTCAGCCTTTCTCTCAGCCATGTTTTCCTCCATAAAAGTCCGCAGTCATAGTGGAATAAAAAGGAAGCAAAAGACGAAAATGTAAGAAGTAAGAAAAAGCGCCTACAGTTTTTACATACCCAGTTTTCAGTATCCACCAGAACGGTGTGATATATTCGTTTAGCAAGTAGTTATTGAGGGGATGTAAATTGCATAAATTAAGTCGATTTTTCTAACCCCAAATGCTTTAACGTCTCATCGTGGCTGGGAGATGTTCCTGATTGGACTACGAAGCACAGCAAGCGGTTCAACTCTTCAGCAGACCAACCCGAGATGAGAAGTATGACGTTTCCATTCGGAAAGCTCAGTTAAGACATAGCGTATCAGGAATGACCGCCGTTCTGGTAGCCACTAATCGCAAGGTGGCAATATCCCTATGATCCACAAAGACCGGCAACTACTCTAATTTAGTGGCGAACTGAGGAAGCTTCGGCTAGGTTACCTTGAGTTTCTAGGGAACAAAACAGCTAAACCAGCAGGTTGAAATGAATTAAACCAGCACGTTCTCGTGTGCTGGGATCTGCACAATTCGTGAGGGCGGAATCGTACAAGTGTTCAGGTAGGCATGATTGATTTTCTTAATCGAGACTGATATTAGTAGTAAGACCGATCCAGATTCTTGGCTACTTGTCCATTACTCCAAATCAGTCCAAACAAACATAAGTGCCATTACTGTGCAGTAACTGTTAAAGAACTAGCAGCCAGCGAACTGAATGTCACTCAGCAAGTGCACATCAACTATGAAAAAACATTTCTCAGAACCGACTATCTAACAGCCCCGGTATTGACCACATAATTCACAATTTTCTCCATAAGCACACATGAAGTCGCCGACAGGACTGTCTGCTTGCTCACGTAGGTTTACGCGGTTAGGTTTTTAAGCCACTGGAAGACCCATGAAAAATAAAAACGGTTCTGAAGAAGGCGAAACTGTCGAAAGATCAACCAACATTTTACTGAATATAAATTCTGTTGACATTTTCCTGTTTTCCCATCGAAAAAAAGCAAGTTATGAGGAAGAACAAATAAAGACAACGGCATTCTTCACTATCAAAGCTATTTACTTTGGAAACAATGGAATTCTGGTTTGAAAAAAAATATAAGTATCATCTTCTCAACATAAACGAGCAGACTTAGAAAAATGAGACGGACGGAATGGAATCACCATCAGAACAAATTAGAAATGCAAACGATTACGTGATGTGCAAATATGGAGGGGAAAAATTGTCAACAATAGAGGCCGACAATGATGATGCACGCTAAAGGAAACCACACCACAGTAGAAAGTATAGAAATTGATCGAGAAAAACCACTGAAATGCGCTAGAAATACGCTTCTCAATGGATGGAGTAATGAAAACTATCTAAATTGGTTTCGCTTCTTCGTTCCCATCTTTTTAGGTATAAATCAAAATTTAAGAAAGGACGAAAACCTAGTAGAACGTAGTCATAGAAGAGATTCGAACTGAATAAGATGGTATTAAAACGGAGATGAATCACAAAAAGCTTCATTAGGTGATCACGAGTATGTAATGCTAAACACATTATTGGAGGAATTTAAAAATTGCTAGGGGCTTTTCACTCGGAAGAAGATAATGATACGAAAGTACTGCTTGTATGAAGCCTTCACAGATGCCATGTGAAGAGGTAACCATGTTGTAGAAAGCATATACAGCAGAAATTCTGACGCTCTTTATACAACAATTATTGGATATTTTCTAAAATCCTGCCGCATTCGGCTTAGGCTTAAGCTTAGATTTAGGCTTAGGCCTAATTGATTTTGATCTTCACTTATACGTTCAGATAGTAAGAATAAAGGCATTTGACAACAGCCTTATCTGATTTTTGTAGTAAATTGTTTCAAAATGCGGTAGGATTCTAGAGAAGGATGTTAGAAAATGCGGCACCACTTTAGGCCTTTGGTAAAATGTATTTTTTGCTTCTGCAAAACGTTTCTGTAGTTTATCGATGGCTCAAATCAAGTGAATATCAATGGCATGTCTAATTTCCCAAGTAGCTTATTTTTGGTGTCATACCAGTCAAAATAAAATTTTGTTCCTCATTCGTAAATTTATCACTGGATAAAAGCTTTTTTTGTAATGGAGTCTTAATCTTTAAATAGAGAAAATCTTTGCGATTACAATGGCATATTTGGTTTTCGGAAAGGACTTCTTCGAGCTTTGTAACGACCGAAAGAATACCGGGTTTCACGGTCAGTGAGCACTTCTAGTCGCCTAGAATGCGAAATGCAGAGCTCTAAGTTCTTTGTGAAGCCGACATATTTTCTTAATCAGAAAGATTTGCTCTGTGTAATGGTTGAAATTTTGTTATAAAAAAACTTTTATTCAGAGTAGAAATAGCAATATGAGAAAAAATTTTTTTTTAAAATTCCACTTGATTCAAGCTATCAGATAATTGTATATTCGTCATATTACAGCAAAGAATACGCTTTTACCAAAGGCTTAAAGTGGCGCCGCTATAATAGAACAGTACCAAAAATGCGGCAAGATTCTAGAGAAGATACCAATTATTTTATGACGACACCCTTAGAAACTAAGTGTTTTGCTTTCCTTTGAAGAGAAACACTACCATAAAAACACATTGAGATCCCTCAGGTACTAAGTGTCATCACCAAAATTAATTAAATACATGGGAAGCGCTGACAGTGCAGCACCAAAGACGAGTTTTGATCTCAAAAGAAAAGAGGCTAGGGATAACGGATAGATATGACTCATTACAAACAGAAAGTCAATAAGTCCTGAAGGATGGATGAACTCAATTCACTTCCTGATACTAAGTGAATACTAGGGGATGCGTCTAGTGAAGAAATAAGTGTAGCTTACTACAGTATTTGAAAAGAAAGAGAGTACAGGTCTAGTTTATCACTAAAACATAATGAATAAACAACAGTTCCGCAATTCCGGTATGAATGGGTAAAGTTTTCACTGAGTCACCGACGTGACGATATCGTCTGTTATGATGAACGTTGAATGATCTTAACAATACGATGGTTTTCTAAACAAATATTCGAAAGGCAAACCAATAATTCTGCGAATTCGCAATTACGTTCGACGTTCAACTCGAACAACAATATGATTACGTCGACCAAAAGTGACATTTCACTAAAATGCACTCATCGATCTCATCGATGGACCATAAATGAAAAAAGGTGAAGCGTTCGGTATTTATCAATCCCTGGAGGATGAGCCGTGCATTCAGCTCCATTCAACGTACCGTAAAGGTAATTGACAGTGTGTCTGGCCCATAATAATGACTTGAGAAGTCCGACAATGCATCAAGTCAGTGTTTTTATCTTCACAGGCAATTCCGCTACTAATTTTCCGGTTCCCTGGAGGAATAGAGGGCTGCTGAGCCCGTGACGCACAATCGACCAAGCTACCTATTCCGTTTATTGCACCTCAAAACATAAAAGTAGAGATGTCATTTGATGGAACACACTACCAATAATCAATCAGAAATCATATAAATAGCATACGCTCTCAAAAAGAATGAGATTTCGGTTCGAACCCCGGCTGACGCAAACGTTTTTGCACAGTGCCTACATTATTGGTTATATTGAAACATCATAACACCGCAAGTGGCGGTCAAACAAAAATGATTTCTGAATGATTATTGTTACCTAATATCTGTCAGCATAAGTGGGTTCAAGGTCGATAGTGACGGCCCCGCCAGACCGTAGACGGTTGGCTGTTGACAGATGACGCGTCGTAGAGTAGAAAGAGTGCTGTGCAAGACGAGCGTCGGTGGAGCAACGGTTATCATACGCTCTCGGGAAGAGTGAGATATGGGTTCGAATTTCGGCTGACACAAACGTTTCTGTACAGCATTCTATATTATTGGTTATATTGAAACACACTACATCAATAACTTTGAAAATAGTAGAATTCAACCGTTTCGGAGACCCAGAAGTTCTACAAGTTCCTTTGATTAAAAAAGAAGTCCAAAACACAGCTTAACGCTAGAGATATCACAGTTTTTGGAGTTTAGGAGCCACATATGGACAACGTTTCCAATCGTCCAATAGACCCATAATCAGTCTTTCTTTTCTCATTTTTTCGTGAAGGTTTATACAGCGTTTAGGTCTAGGTTATCAATGTCTGATGTCACTTCCTTGAATAGATTTGCTAGCATATCAAAATCTTCTTCTCGAGACGTCAAAAGGGCGTTTCGATACCTCAGGGTCATCACATAATCACTCACATCATAAAGTCAAGGTCGTTGATCCTAATAAGAGCTCGATTAACGCTGTATCTGGGCATATTATACTTTAGCACTCTATTTGATCCGTCATCACAGTGTTTTTCCAGAGTGCACATCCCAGTACTTCTACCATTCAACTTGTTTTTCGCCTCCTTTTTGAACGGTGTATAATACTGGTTGAGCAAGTCTCCTTGCAATCTCAAGGATAGCCTTGCTGTGGCGTTTCATAGGACGTTGTTGTTTAGTACCGGAGAGAGCGAGGGGGAGGGAATGGGGGTGGAGCCCGGTTCCACGCGCGCCGCGACAGGCATCACAACCACTCGGCCATGGTGTTCCTGTATATTATACATCCAAGACTATTGAGCGAAGAGCAAAACATTCAAGCCCAGGCAAGAGTTGAACCTACCGTTCACCTGTACAACGAGCGTGTGTTACTACATATCACTTAACAGTTCTAGATGCACAACAAATCATCATAACACTGCCAAAAGGCAGTAAAATAGAAATTTGTATAGTACATTCTACACATATTCGTTTGAGTAGAGATAACTAATTTTGATTTCAGGAGCCTCAGAAAGCATCGATATGCTGTCACTGTATACGACAAGTATGTAGAACCATTTCAGAGTTCCACTGACATAAGTTGTAGATCTGACATTCAAGCCAAAAAAAAATCCTGAACAGTTTTGCAGAAGAAAAGACCACTTACTAAATAGCAATAATGACAGGATAGAATAACTCTTTTTTAAACACCTAACAACTAAGTACTTAGCATCATTATAATGAAAATTAGCTTCGCCACATGAACATCAACTCCTTTAAACTAACAACACTCCAAATCATTAGACTGTGAGAGCTTTCGTCGTCACCATCTCAATATTAAGTTAAGAGTGCGATCAGGCTCGCGATTTTCTATGAATGTAACATGTTTTTGTAGAGATGACCCACATCTCATAAACGACGACTTCAATGTTGAAAACAGTACTAGAAGACCTCTAAAAAACTTCAAATTTGCGACATGTAGTGAAGATTGGAAGGATGTCCGTATTTAAGATATTCAAATCATTTAAAATGAAATTTGATGTCAGAAGATCATGTCTGACGTTGGCTGCCAACTATCCCAGTGAGAATAGCCAGAATGAAGCTGATCACTCCATAGTCAGTCGACAGTCTCGCTGAGTCGATGTCACCTATATCTGACTCTATATTGAATAGAAACAATCGTTTCTATTGCCTAAGTTTCTCTCCTTTTTGCTGTTAAAAGACCCTGATTTAAAGTTCTTTGAACATCGACAGGACGAAAGTATGGAAAGAGATTTAAAAAAAGCAAAGAAACGTGTTTTTAGGGATATTCCACAGTTCCGACCTACAACGATGGCTTAAGATCAAGAACTTTGCTTCAGAACGCACAGTTCTCAACGTGAAGATGAGCTAGACATATAATGCACGCACTCGTCAAGAAATGACAAAAGCCGTTGGCAAAGTAGTTCCACTGGACAAGGTGGAGCCCAAAATGAAGATTACCGATGACATGGCCATGTTGCTTACATTGTACATTGTCACGCTATTGGGATCCATCCATGGCTCATTGCTTATCATATATAATCATCTAAACTTAACAAGTTTATCATTTCCCTTTATAAATATGGGCATAGAGCGCATGCGGCACAGTGGTTAGATACCAGACTTCATAAGGGGCGTCGCACACGAGGTCAATGGTTCGATGCGCGCTCATGGCTCATCAGGCCGTTCATCTCTCCGGGGTCAGTGAATTGTTACCAGACTGGC
This sequence comes from Parelaphostrongylus tenuis, assembly GCA_019055375.1. Taxonomy (NCBI): domain Eukaryota; kingdom Metazoa; phylum Nematoda; class Chromadorea; order Rhabditida; family Metastrongylidae; genus Parelaphostrongylus; species Parelaphostrongylus tenuis. The sequence continues at coordinate 737,505 of JAHQIW010006092.1, forward strand.
CTCAGACTTGTCTTGAAGGATAAGCAACACTGACTTGGTTCAGCGGCAGGCCACCGCGAGTCATTGTAAAGGCCAGATATGCATTCAATAACTTCAAACAAAGTTAAAACTTCAAGACAAATGCATGGCGCATCCCTCAGGATCTATAAATGCCGAGAGCTTTGTCTATCCTCTAGGTATCGGCATATCATCTTGCAAGGGATCGGCTAAACCGAAGAGCGCTGTACTCTTGATGAGCCTGGAAAAGCGAGACAGGCTTGTCTAGTACTGTGCAAGTACCATGCCATACCAGACATGAAAGGCTTAAAACGTGTTATCACATATTCACCTACTGGTTACGCCTTCCGGTGCAAATTTACACGGAGCGAGCCGACATAGCGACATTATGAACTTCGTCGGCCAGCAGTTGTGCTTCGCACCCAAATTGACTGCATCAGACAGCTTTCATCGTACCGATCGTACTTCACTATCTCTCATACAACGCGACGAATGATCGCAGTCGTTCTGTCGTATTGTTATTACGACTGAACTGTTCTAATAATATTTCAAATAAGGTTAGTTCGTGGCTATAACAAGATCAAGACGATTCGCATGGCAGACAAATCACGCAACCGATCAAACACTCGACACTGCGCACATCACGCACATTCACCACTTGAACACAGCCATGATCAGGCATGAAACTATTGGTTCCTCAAGCAGGGCTTAGATGGAGATAGATATTAGTCGGTCACGAGAGCAAGAATCAAGAGAAGTAACATTGAGTAACTGTGCCACATAGCATCGATGAGTGTATCTCTACTGATCACATCTGATCGAATCATTCGACAATCTATGAGTGGAAAATGAGATGACAGAGGCTAGAATTGATGCGGCTGAAACAAAACTTGTCATAATGAAAGAGCTACTTTTCATTGAGTTTTCAACGCTGTTTGTCGATTCTCAAAATTAATTATTATCAGTGACAAAAAAAGGAGTAAAACTTTTCAAAAAATTAATAAATTTTCCGCGATATCTATTGAAACTCATATCAAGGGCCAAATTTTCCAGATAATAGTTAGAACGCTTTTAATGAAGGATTCTCCGATATTACTAAGTTCTTGTGAAACAAAATGAATTAATTTTGAGTTTTATGTGCGTTAATTCCACCCGGACATCATCAAAACGAAGGCAAAAGTCCTCTAGTTTCCATATGTATGTATAGTTGCTGATTTGATAAGGACTTACGACAATAATCAACATAAAAAACCAATATTTATGACAGTAAGCGGGGAATATGTAGAGGAAACTGTTGATAGAAAAATACAGAAGCTATAGAAATGAAGAGACAATAAGATCCGTAGTAATCAGGCGCGCAGCGATGCCCATTAGTGCACACTAGTGAATTGGATCGACGAGGATAGATCACAACACTTCAGCTTAGCCCAGAGTGGTATTACTATGATGCTGATCTGAATCATGACAACACTAGCCTGATTCGATAAGCTCTATCCAATAATACTCAAGTATCTTACGAATTGGAACTCCTTCCTTCCAACTCGTGGCAAGAAAATGTGTTCTTTGGTGTCTGAGTAAGGTTCTATTCATAGTGCGTAACAATTACCTTTAGCCTCGCCTCTACAGGTAGCTGAAAGGTGGTTCCATCAATTTTTCTCAAATATAGGCAAGGAAAAACCAGATAATTGGATTTGAATTACTACACAACGCCTTCTAGGCTTTGAGGAAAGCGAAATTGCCAAAATATAAGACACCGAATTGGAAGGGAGAAATAACATCTTTGAGCAAGTTCTACTTAAAAAAGGACGTCTGTTAGACATTTTTCAATAATCGTATTGAGTTTTGATGAAAGTCAGACTTTTGATCACTAGTATTCAAATACAAGTAAGATTACATCGTTCGTTCTGATTGTTTCTTGAGACCACGCACAAATTTCAATATATCTGATAATTGATCCGGGCATCGATTGTTCTCAAAACCTCTCAAGAAACACTCAAGATATTTCCAAAGAAAAAAGAATGCTTAAAGCCTAAGCGAGGTTAGTACGCCAAGGCCATACACCGGTGTTGCGAAGGTCTCGTCCTCCTCGTCAGGGACCCACTCACCCACATTAAGCCCTGCACTGTAGCAAGGAGGGAGGCTTATGCAGTGATGGCACAGTGTACAAGACAATGGCTGAGGCTTTAAGCATTCTTTTTCTTGCAATTATTTTGAATGTTTATTGAGAGGTTTCAAAAACAGTCGATGCCATGGATCAATTTTGCTCTACCAGCCGAGATCCATCAACTACTGAGAAGTGGTGATGGATCAGTGTCATTATACACTGTGCTATCACCACATAGGCCTCCCTCCTTGCTACAATGCAGGGCTTAATGTGGGGCGTGGGTCACTGACGAGGAGGGCGAGACCTCCGAAACACCGGTGTATGGCTCTGGCGTACCAACCTCGCTTAGGCTTTAAGCATTCTTTTCTTGAAAATACCTGATATGCCTGATAATCATTATTTGAGCCACGTATGTCAGTGGTCTGTCAAACAGGGCTGACTTATAGAGCCCCATAAGACAGCTATGTTCGGTGAGATTTTCACTGGACACAGAGGGTAAAACGTTCGTCGTCGCTAACTCTTAGTGTGGGAGCTGGAACACCCACAGAGATTAGCAAAAGACGGGAAAGGGTAACTGCCCGACTGACGAGCCGCAAGATCGAAACACGTGTATCGGGCTCTATAAGTCAGCCCTCTTTGACATCATGACCTTGATTTTTGACAGAAGTAGAACTAATCAAAAAATTATTGATGTACCGTCATTTTCGGTAGGTTTGCACTCATCCATCAGCTATGAACTCGTTTTGTTCAGTAAGCAATGATGCCGAAATGAGGCTGCTATTTTTGATAAGTTCTATAATACTACTTATGTCTTGATTTCCTTTTGATAACATCGTTTTCCAAAATGATTCTGTAAAAATGGTCGCATTTATAATTACCATTTAGATAAGACTTTTGTGGGAAAACAATGAACATGCCACACAACATTGCATGGCCCCTAAACTCCAAAGGAAAATGACATTCAGATAATAATGTTTGAATAATTTCGTTATCGTAGTACATCATTGCCCTTTTGTGAACAGGGCTCTTTCCACGTTTTTCAGAGTCATAGTAATTATTCATATATTAAATCTTAAATCTTGGTGACTCTAATCGTGGGCTTTTCTCGCGAAAACCTCGTGCGCTGTATCAGCGAAAATAGAATTGATTTCACACTTGGCGTGTTTCGCTGCGTTCTTTGCTGGACCAAACTTTTTCCTAGACTTTTGATGATCATTCGAAACCTTGGATCTCGCTGATTTACGAGAAGCGCTTTTTCCTGAAAAGGTGTTTTTAGTGCGCTGTAATAGCGATAATAAAACTAGGCTTCACGCTCGGCGCAATTTTTGCTTGGCCTGGATGTGTAAATGGTTAAGTAGATGAGATTTCGTAACATTTTCAGCAAACGGTACTGAGGTCCCTCCCCAGCTAGAGTTTGTGGATGGTCTTTTAGTGGACAGTTAGCAGTTATTTAGGTGACCTCGAAGCCTAATTTGGTTTTTGAATAACATAGAGCGCTAGAAGAGCGAAAAAAAAATAGATTATGTATTGCACCCCTAGGCTTAGGCTGTTTAGGATTAGGCTTAGCAGCGGGTTTATTTGGCAAGATAAGATGAAAGCCCACAGAACAGTAGACAACAATTTCTTCTATAAGTACGATGAACAGAGGCTAGATATATCTACGAAACGGAGTGAGAAATTTTTGAATAAATAACGAATATATGCGTCATAAGGCGCGCCGAGTTTGAAACTCAATCTTATTTTCCCTAATGCAGTGCAATAAGAAGACCTTTTCGGGATATGAATAAAATACTGGAATAGTCGAGATTCGCGCTATCAAACAAGTGCTAAAAGTGTGAAAGAAATTGAAAAAAGCTTTGTTCTCAAAGGGTTGAAATGGTTTGCGGTAACGGAAAAGTACCTAATCTTTCAAACAAAAAAAAAACCAGTATCTTCTTCTGTTTAGCCGCTCCGAGGTGTTAGTAGTGTGATTTATTGAATATCAGCGAAGCTTATAACAATACAGTTAATAATGCAGCACGAATATTACAACAGTCGTGGTGGCTTATGTTTCGGCAAGGTTCGCCATCTTCAGAGCCTGGAAAGGTCAAATTGATTCACAAGTTATTAAATCAAATGCCTTCATAACCCTAGCGGAAAACGTAAGAGATAAATTTTTTGGGTCGCATAGGAATAACTTCATTTCAAAAACATTTACCTCTTAGATGTTTTAGGTCTTTCAATTAATCATTGAAGACCTGCCACTTGGAGTCTGTGATAAGTGAGACTGTGCCTGGCTCAGGTCGGGAATATCAGCCTGAGGTATGGTGCCAGGTCATGCGTTATTATGAGGCATTCCTCTTTGCTGTTCATTTTTGGGCCTTTGCTATGTATCCAAAAGATTTTGACGTCAAATTCACGGTCCTTTCACAGGAATCGAAAACATCCACGCGCAAAACTTTGGAAGCCTTTTGGATACATAGCACAGGCCCAAAAATGAACCGCAAAGAGGAATGCCTCATAATAACGCGTGACCTGGCACCATACCTCAGGCTGATATTCCCGACCTGAGCCAGGCACAGTCTCACATTATCACAGACTCCAAGTGGCAGGTCTTCAATGATTAATTGAAAGACCTAAAACATCTAAGAGGTAAATGTTTTTGAAATGATGTTATTCCAATGCGACCCAAAAATTTATCTCTTACGTTTTCTGCTGGGGTTATGAAGGCCTTTGATTTAATAACTTGCGAATCAATTTGACCTTTCCAGGCTCTGAAGATGGCGAACCTTGCCGAAACGTAAGCCACCACGACTGTTGTAATATTCGTGCTGCATTATTAACTGTATTGTTATATGCTTCGCTGATATTCTAATAAATCATACTACTAACACCTCGGAGCGGCTAAACAGAAGAAGATACTGATTTATTGAAACTATGCCGAGGTCAATAAATAGTCGGAACTGGGACAAAAAAAAACCTTTTAACCTATTTCACGATGACTTGAATATAAAATGATTCAACAGCTGACCTCCTTGATGGGTTGCTCCGGTGATGGTGAACTGCTCGCACCATTTTCTGGAGTCAAGCCAAACGGATATCCTAGAGGAGCCAGTGGCATCTGAACAAAACAATTGTACAAAATTATGTTCTACAACACCTTAAGACGAATGGGGCGGTAGTGAAAACAAAAACTGTAGTATCCTTATATTCGATTTTTTTTCAAAACTATACTTTTTCATCGGAATATTCAATGAACGACGATTTTAACCAGAATGCGGATAAAGGAACGGATGAATGAGTGAATGAATGGATTTCATGAGATAGAAAAATGTATAACATTCATATAGAGCATCCAAATTTACAATAGCAATATGTCTACTAATTTGGAAAGAGAGGACCATGGAGAATCGCATAACGATGTCGGACTACGGTTGGAAAGAAAGTTTTGAAGCACTTTAATAAGCACAACTCCGATGCATATTATGGGAATATTACAGTTTCTTGTGCGGAATTTTCGCATTGAGGGCCACGTTTTATTCGTCTTCATTTTTACTTTGTTACGAGCAATTAGGCCTTTTCCGATCAATGCATCACTTTTTGGAGGAACGCCTATTTGAATCGTTCGAATGAAGTTGGAGGTTTTAGCAAACGATGGCCTTATTTTGAACAATAGTTATTATTGTTTTTCTTTGGAACACATGCATAAACTTTCAACTTTTTGCAAGTGCCCCAGAACTTTCTTTCCAACCTGATGAATTTCTATAAAAAACACAATATTGACAATGAGAAAAAAAAGTATAGCCTGCGGAAATGGACGAAAAATACCTTACCTATACCATCCGCACTTTCGTTAAGTTTGAAAGACATAGAAAGAACTACTTTTTAGTACAAAGGCTTTTGTTTCCGTCTTCTTTCACTTAGCGTAAGGTACGCATGTGGCTGTGATCCGCCGTGCATTGAAAAGAATCTGGGGTCCCTACGGATCATCTGTCACGCATTTTCAGAGCTTTAAATCTTTCGAGAGATAAATCTTATTTATTGGAAAAAGTTGCCGTAGACATCTCCTGGGTACTTTTCGTTGCAGATCTGTGGCGTACTGTACAAAGCAGATACCGAGGTATGTGTGAATATGACTGAGTGTGCTGAAAAAGCAAAAATACCTACAACAATAAATGCAGGATTGCAGCTCATGAGATCATATGCAAACTAAGGAAATTAGGTGGTTACTTCTGAACTACGCACAAGATCATAAATTTCCCGGGAGCGCGCTACGTAATTCAACAATCAGTCTCTTCAGTTCTCTCACATGTAAGAGATATTTGTAAACAAATTTATACCACAAATGCAGAATAATTTCGCATGTTGAAGCAAATCAAATCAAGTTTAAAGCGGTGTTAATGGTGCATGAAACTTAATTTTCCGTTAACGAAATGGATCGAATTCACAAAAATGGAAAAGGTATTTCTCATAGACAAAAGAAACTAGTAATTATAATGAGAATAGAATAATTATCAACATTGTTGAAATGAGCCCTCCAGTCGATTTGAAGTTGTATTAAAACTTTTACCGTAAGAAATGGGCAGGAGAATTAGGAAGATGAGCGGAGAGAAGGGAAATGTTCTTGCTTTTTGATGGATCTCGGATTTTCTCACGCTACTTGATAAATTTTGCATGTAACGGCTTAAGCTTTCCATGTTAATAATTACTTATAGAGATGAGAAGTACCTCAGTAATTAAATTATAATCATAGAAACCAGGAAAAACATGAACGAGAGTGGCTGGAGAGAGATCAGAATTGTGGAAAAACAAGATGTCGAGAAACTCGGACTTGATTGAATTATAAAGTTGTAGAGAAACAGTGAGAATTCAAGCACAAGAGATCAGTCAACTTAAAGAGTTGGAAATTAGTTCACCATTATAAAAAGATATAGCATGAAAAACTGAAAGTTAGAAGCAACTACGTCGCTTCAAAGAAGTATGCACACCTAAGAAGTGAAAGTAATTTACAGCTATAGATTTTCTGCTTCCTTAATTCATTGAACAATATGGAATGAAGTCGTATCAATATAATAAGAATTAGAGAGAGAGAAAATTGAATATTACTCAAAGACATGAAGGCTAGTAATTGGCAGAGGTGTGATGACCTGATAATGCCCTAGCATTGCTATTTCGGGATTATAGGGAATCATTGATCGGAATTTAGCATAACATTAACGGTTCGAAAATTCGAAATTCATCTAGGATCCACACTGAAACTTGACCACCTCTAGGGACGACGGTTTTAGAGAACTGATCGAATAAAGAAAGTGCTAAGACTTTCACGACGCGGTTGAAGACGGGTCATTCATGTAAGTTATAAGCACAGGTGATTAATATAGCTAACAGTGCATTCGAAAACTATGTATGACATGTAAAACATTTGACGGCAGGCGGGAGCTGAACCTGTGTTTCATCCGCACCAGGAGCGGCCCCGGAAACGCGGATTCAGCTCCCGCCTGGAGTCGAATGTTTTGCACACCACGCGAGTTCTTGATTGTATCATCGAAACATTATGACACTATCAAAAACAATAGGATTAAAGAAACCTCAAGGATTATAAATAACAGATATCTTTTTTCCACAATGGTTTATAGTACAGGTTCAGATCCAGCTGGACCAACCAATCTAGGGACAACGATTATCGCAGTTCTGAGAAGTGGATGGTTACAAAATTTTTCTATACTCCACAAACTGCTTTGATTCGGAAAAAAATTAGTGGTAAGGCGGTATACTTCTTAAAATTCACTATACTTCTTATAATTCACACTCTTGAAAAGCGATCTTGGAACATTAGAAAAAAAGAGCAATCTTATACAACAAAGTACTGGTTGGAAATTCAGTTACAAATTGAACACTACTTGCACATCTAAATTATAGCCTCATGTGATGGAAAATTTTAAGGAAGATTCAATTCACAATAAACAAATTTCACTGTCCTCATCTATCCTGTCACATCCGATCTTCTCAATGAGATTTTTTAGGTCGACAATAATTTTAGCCTAAGGTCTGGATTTTATGTACGATATGTTAACTAGGACATTGGGTCAAACATTTACTTTACAAAGTAATAGCTCTTCTAAAAACAAAAAAAAAAGCCAAGGCATAAACTCTTTTACTCCCTTAACCAAAAATATTGGCAGCTATCGCCACGTTTAATAGGAGTACTCCTCCAAGAGCACTGAATGTGGTCACCTTGGACAGACATCATCAACAAGCACAAAGTGCGACAAACGACAAAATTTTGTTTTTCTCCTCGCCGTCGAATAAACCTCTGCTACCAATTTTGCCCTATATCACAGAGCAGTTTAATAGTTGGTTGGCATAGCGACGACTTTCACAAGCAAATCATGATTTACACCTCGCACCAGTTTCTTGTATAGCTTACGATAAACTCGCATACGAAATCATTTGTACTGATTGCACAAAACAAATAAATTCACGAATGGAAAAAGTCTTGAATACTGAACTCAACTAAAAATAGTAGAAATTCTGTATATTTTGACTGCCACTTGCAGTGGTGTGATCTTATAGTATACCCAATATGTGGAGTGCTGTGCAAAAACGTTTGCGTCAGCCGGGATTCGAACCCAGATCTCACTCTTTCCGGGAGCGTATGCTAACCGTTGCACTACTCCACGGAAAGAGTGAGATCTGGGTTCGAATCCCGGCTGACGCAAACGTTAAGAGAGCGTCGGTAGTGCAAACGGTTAGCATACGCTCCCGGAAAGAGTGAGATCTGGGTTCGAATCCCGGCTGACGCAAACGTTTTTGCACAGCACTCCACATATTGGGTATACTATAAGATCACACCACTGCAAGTGGCAGTCAAAATATACAGAATTTAGACTGATTATCGTCCAATGTCTGTCAACGCAAGTGGGTTCAATGCCGATAGCGGCTGCCCCGCCAGACCGTCGACGGTTGGTGTTGGCAGACAACGCGTTATAGCGTAAATAAGAGTGCTGTGCAAAACGAGCGTCGGTAGTGCAACGGTTAGCATACGCTCCCGGAAAGAGTGAGATCTGGGTTCGAATCCCGGCTGACGCAAACGGTTTTGCACAGCACTCCACATATTGGGTATAAAAATAGTAGAATCGAATCAAGCGATATACGATGTAATGTACAAAACTTGACATGCTAAGTGCGTGTGATTCCATTGTAGCCACGCAAGAATGGGTGAATGCATATCTTGGTTGTACATACGATTCTCTTTTCAATCTCGGAGGTAGCTGAGAGCGCTCCCTAAGACGTTCAATAATTTATTGCAAGAAAGTGGCGGTAGAATTGATCAAACGTACGCAGTCCTCATCACTTTCACCCTAATACGCCATGTCACTAACCACTACGCTACCGCGCTCACATCGGGTATAATGATTAATGGCAAATTGGGGTTCCAAGGTAACATTATTAATGTTAATGCTGGAGCATCATTATAAAGAAATCTACAGAGATATTTTAGCAAAAAACGGCGTTTTTGTGCAGAAAAATCTCTCTTGTTTCAACGAAAAAGCCACATTATTTCAAGATAGAATATTTTTCAGTTGTTATAAAACATTTTTTCTTTTTTTTATGTCATATAATCATTGAGCGCATGTGCCGCATTGGTGAGAAGTGCATTGCGTCGCACACGAGGTCAATGGTTTGATCTCGCGCTCATGGCTCATCAAGCCATCCCTCCGGGTCGGTAAATTGGTACCAGACAGGTCCCAGACTTGTCTGGAAGGGTAAGCACTGACTCCGTACAGCGGGAGCTACTGCGAGCCATTGTAGCAGGCAGATATGCATTCAATCACCTCAAACGAGGTTGAAAGTTGGACACGAATGCATAGTGCATCCATCAGGGATTGATCAACGCCGAGAGCTTTATCCTCTTAGCCTTTGACCATTCTTTAGCTTCAGAAACCAATTTCGATACTGAACTTGGTTTTTTGAAGACCTTCAAAGTATTTCTGTTAGAGAAAAGAAGATTACATTTCGCGTTCGAATTTTTTTTTCTCAATTTTACGGCAGATTTTTTTTTGCATTCTGTAGTGGAGCTTTGATACTAAGCACACACATTTGTCTGTTACACTAGAATAACAAAAAATAATTGCGAATTATCGATAAAGTGGCATCGCATACAATGTGCAGTATATTTTCTGACAAACAAATCATTATTTTGTATTTGTTTTGGCCTTCTTTCATCTACAATTCCTCATTGAAGTCTCTTCATTCATACTCTACCATTTGTTTGTCATTAATATTCTCATAAACAACAGAACTCTGAAACTACGAAAGCAGAGCTCCGTACATCCTCCTTTTTTTCTAATTGAGATAAGTATAGCAATTAAATGTTCCTCGAAAAAAAGAGAAATTGGCAACGATTACTGAAATACCACTGAATATTATGAGGTGCCAATTAGTTTGCAAGCGCGGATCATCTTCGTTTTCGGGGTTGGATTTGAAAGGGAATTTTTCGGTGGACAAAAACTTCCCACTAGATGATTATTGAAAATTTGAAATGTAGAGCCTTGAAAAATCAAAAAAAACTCCCTTTTTTCAAAAAAAAAAAAACTGTAGCATTCATAATAAAAACTATGCTTCACAAGCGTTTGACTTATCGCATTCCGCGCTTTTATTTCGCATAACAGAGCTCTTCCCCTAAACTATTAGTAGCCGTTCACTAGTGTTGGTCTTGGCAATTCCAACACTGCACCTGCTTTCTGAAAAAACTATTCAACTGCACTGTAACAGGGAAAATAAGATTGTGTTTTACATGCGCAGTGTAGGTCAACAGCATCGATCGATAAACTACGCAGGCGCAATGCACATCTGGAGTGCGATTCAGTTCTATTCTTGTTAATCAATTTAGATATTTCACCGATTTTGCAGTAATCTGAAACATATGGCCTGATAATTCTCTTTACACGCAAGTATGCTTTTCGTGCTTGAGCTTAGACTGCTTATCCTTGGACTGAGGCTCAAGCTCAATAGCGGATTCATTTTATAACACATAAGAAAATAAATAACCTAAGCACAAAAACGATAGGACAAGGGTTCTTCTGCAAGTTAGATACAATTAAATCTCCACGAAACGGAAAAACAATTTTCAAATAAATGACAAAATTTCTCACAATCACGCGAGACGCGTGTGAAACACAATTTTATTTTGAATGCTACAATGCTGTAAGGAGCCTTTTTTGAAAACGAATGCGTTTTTGAATTTTTCGAGATTAGGGCTTTCGGATGATTACTAAGACTCTAATGAAAATCTTTGTCCAGCAAAAGAGGCCCCTTAAAAAAAAAATCCGTTCCCGGTGACAGATAATGATTCGAAATCGCTCATACGCCCGTTTTTGTCTAAGGGAAGAATTAAAAATATGCCCTCACGGTAGAGACGGTGATTGCATATGCATGGGTGAATTTACCTGATCTATTACAAAGCGTGTGGCAGAAAAATACATTGATGGAACGTGTAGGACATCTAATGTCTGAATAAAAGAGAAGTGGCTGACAAACGTTATATTAAACGAAACACTCCGCTAGGTATACATAGAGTACAGGCTCGTGACGGTGTAAATTTCAACATAGAAGTCACCATCCTCACGCAGGAACATAAAATATCAGTGCGTACAATTTTAGAAGCATTTTGGATTAATACCACCAATCCAATCATGAACCACAGGGAAGAATGCCTCGTAATCACTCGTGATATGAACCAGCATATAAGACAGCTGTTCTTATGAATGAGGTACATTACGGGTCCATGTGGTCTCAACCCGATGATCTCCACTTAAACAACTCAGTGAAATATCCATAAGAGGTGTGAGTATGTCGAAAGTTGATTATGTCCTTGATACAATTGGAATCTGGGTCTTGTGATTTCTTCTGTAAGACTAACGGAGGTTTTGGCTTCTGGATTACGGACAACCTAATCTAATATAAAGGAGATGAAAGTGCCGAATGTCGGCTACTTAAAGTAAATGTTTTGCTTAAGAAAAAGTTGAGGGATTACTGAAGCATGCTGAGGTTAATAGATAGTCAATCTTGGGAGTCAAACTTTAGTTTTATAGCAAGACTACAACATTGTGAAGATAACGCTCTCCACCTGCAGGTCGATTGTGTCGACTGCCGCATTGGAACTCGATGTGACTCTGCTTCCCATCAACGGTTGGCGCGAAAGAGTTAATGATATTTTATAACTACACTCAGAGTACGACAACAACAATGCTGGACCGCCAGCGTGAAAAGATTCATGGAGGACATGGTAAAAAGGACATAATACAGAAAATATTCAATATCTAACGAATTAGCATTTAAGCATTGCCCCATAGTTAAAATATAGCAAAATCATTATCACATCTTCAGATAATCACACCGATTTGTCGCGAAAGATCTCAATATGTAGAAGGAAAAAATAGACTATTTTGATGGAGAAAAGTTACGTGAGGTTCACAGAGTCCGAAGAAAAAAAAAACGATTGTCTAAATTCACATTTGAGCAGCTACTGAGCGGCTATGACTTCACTGCCAAAGAGGCGTGACGAATTAGAGGAAATTCGATTTTCATCTGGCCCTGAATTGAAGCATACTCTGTTGCTAACATCAGTGTGCGTGTGCATGAGAAAATGCGCAAGAATGATCAATGATAATAGAATAATATAGCAAAATTAAAATAAAAACAGCTCAATAAAGTTCTTTTATGATGTTAAACGAATATTTATGGCGTCAACAAAACAACAACACAGACTAGTAATTAATGTTAATAGTCAAGATAATAAGTCTCGCACTGATTCAGCCCAGTGCGACATTATGTTAATCCCAGAGCGTTAACGGATTTGGCTTAATAAGTTCATAAGTTCGTTATTGACGTAGTCAATCGAAAGCATAAGTCTTGAAAGCTGAAGGAATGGTTTTGCCTATGATAAAGTTAAGGATAAAAAGCACTTTCTATTAAAAAAGAGAAAAGAAAAAAACATGGCTCTGGAACGGTATGTGACGTCTCGTTGTACTCTTTCTCCAACCGCCTATATATCCATTATACGTTCGACGCAATTTTAAAAATTTGATTAGAAGCTGTCGCCTACGTTACCATGGTTGGCATATATTTCTGAGTATCAAAATGCGATGTACAGCAGGCTTTCATCCTCTTAGCCAAAGTCTTCTAAGTCGAAATGTGAATTACGATATCCATCCGAATGCCTGGCTAGGAGTTGAGCTGTAATGAGAAATAATTGCAGTCATGGCAACAATAATTTACTAGCTGAGAATCTGGGAAATCTCCAGCATGAGAATCGCGATTTTGGTCACAGGGGAAGAGAATGTGGTTTAGCCACTAAGTTATCAATCAAATGAAAATTCTACTGGAAACCGATCGATTCCTGGTGATTTATGAAGACAAAGTATCCAATTTGCTAAGCAAACATAAACATTCAAAATTTCGTTCAAGAGACCCCCTTTGGCAGTGGTATGATGTTATAATATACCCAAAGAGGAAGAGTGATGTGCAGAAACTTTTGCGTCAGCCGGGATTCGAACCCACATTTCACCTTATCCTTTAGTAGTGCAACGGTTCACCACGCGTTCATTGATAGGGTAAAATGTGGATTTGATTCCTACGTCGAGCAAAAGCTTCCGTACTCCACTCTTCATCAATGGTAAATATGAACATTCTATTTATGCTTTATGCTTTTGAAAAGATATAGCAAAGCTGAAAACAGTAAAACTCTCATTGTCTTTTAACTTACGAAATCTTCGACGTCGCTGTCTGGAGGAAGAACGGTGCACGATTTGCACTCTAAAAATTATAGCGTGGAACGAAAACAGGAGAATTTTCAGCGGTTTCCGAACTCACACAAAGTATCTCTTGATGGCGCTTACAGTTGAGACTATAAAAAGTAGGGAAGGCCTACTGGTGGATATTTGTATACGAGAAAATCACATAAATAATTAAATAGTTTTTATTTTCTGCTCAGTTTTCTACTTAATACTTTGCGTATGGCAGGGCCAAGGCGCTAGGCCTGTACCGCCTCCTCGTGCGAGAATACTGTAGTGCCGAGTAATCGGAATTTTCGCTATCTAGAAGGACGTTGCTATTTCGATCACTTCTTTTGACGATTCAGGAATCTTCTGGTGTCATTTTTTGGTGCCGACTAGTATTGAAGCTTCCTCTGTAGATTTCCATAGCTGCTCATAATCAACAAATAAATAATCTGGAAGTATTCATTATATTTTTATTGTTTTGTTTCGAATTATTGTGTAATGTGAATTCGATTATTGTTTCAGAATGTTGAATAAGTGGTGATAAGCAAATTAACCAATCAATCGCTTCTGTTACAATATGAGAGATATGGTGTGGTATTATGGTCAGTGATATTTATCGTAAACAAGGAATTGACACCAAGAATCCGTTCTGAAGCGGAATGGCAAGGAATTGAACCACTAGCCTGGCTCCCGATGGCCGGCATCAGTAACCACTCGACGCTGAAGACTTCTCATCTCAAACGATAATGCACTTTACTGGCATCGTGGACTGTCGTGCCTAAAATGTTAACGGCAACGGCGCGGTGCTGACAGAAAGACAGAGTGAAGGCTTCGATAATGTGATGGGAAACTTAGTGAGCCCTCGGAAAAGGTAACCACGGATTGGCTCAGATCTGAATACTTCTTCAGTTAAGTTTCACATCATTCTCTGCCGTTGCTAAAAAAGACTAGGTATTTCAACCATGTCTTCAGCTTGATTGGGATTTCACGCCTATTTATGCTTCCTGGACCAATTTTTTTGACAAGTGATTGCTGGCAGCTATCAGATGGATAAAACACGGTTGAAAGGAAAGTAGAACGAAGACCTCGATAGTAAAGTGAGTGGAAAATTTAGTCAGCTCCGCGAATAATGATAGCGAGTTCAAAACATCTTAAGGTGTGCTTGTAGCATAGCAATTGCGTGATCAAGTAATCGCTTTTTGAAAATACAAACGAAACCGCACTCGCATCGATCTTCATGAGTACGTCTTCCTAAGTTTAACACTAAGTTAATGATGTATTTCACTCACTAATATATATATATTATATATATATAATATATACATATATGTATATATGCAAATATATTGATACGTTTACTTCCGACTGTCTGCACAGATCTCTTTCAAAAACAACGATTGTCTGATAGTCTGATAACATGTTTCGAGCCTTCTTCTGAGGTCTAGCATGGCGCTTATACAGTACTAGAACAGCTCTTTAGCCTTTTCAGGCTTTAACCTTCAGCGAGGTATATGTAAACAGTCAGAGGTAAAGTTATGACTCATACTACCAGCCATAAGCACTCGACTGCGGTCGCTGCGATGCCGGGGATTTTGTCACTCGACGTACGGTGACTTGAATAATTCGGCCTCGAAACTTCTAAGAGGAGGTAATTCTCTGCAAATGATAGGCTGAATCAAAAGGTACCGTACTATTGATGAACCTGGAATTGCGAGACAGCTATCTAGTAATGTAAAAGTACCATGCGAAACCGAAAAAAGGCTCAAAGCATGTTATCAAATAGTATGGACATGGATAATTTTCTATAACAAAGGCTAAAATGTAGCGAGATTAAACGTTGCAAAGATGTGTAAGACAGAGAACACGGTTTTGAAACTTTCAGAGCTCAAAAGAGAGTTCCCAAGAACCAGTGGTGTGAAAATTGAAGACAAGAAGTATAATAACAATTGTGAGCGAGCAGCATTACTAACGAGATATCAAATCGTTATAAAAGTGTTTTGACCTAAACCAAAATATTAAAGCATACGCGACGGTGTGTATTTGTGCTGTCAAAAATTATTTGATTCCCTTTTTCGCTGAACGTAAATTTCTTCTCAAGCCTTCAGTAATCATTCAAAGGTTGAGATTTCGGCAATTTCAGCTAATTTCTGAAAACGCTTTCTTATTGCGCTGTTTCATCGAAAATGAAACTATGTTTCACACTCGTTTGGTGCTTGGTTTACTCGTTTGAGGCCTGTAAATTACTTTCTGTGAGATTTTCGGTGTTCATTCAATAGCTCCTCATAGCTTGATGGTTTTGAAGGTGAAATTGGTTTACAGAAAGCTTTACGTAAAAACTATTAAGTTGGAAACTAAGTTCTGTCGTATTTATCTTGTTATTTATTTATTAACAATAAATTAGTTTCTTGTTCTTTATCATCGTGTTCTACATCGCAAAAGCCCGTAATCTCGAAATTCCAAGTAAGTAAGCCATATCACTTTTTGTGACTACATGGTTTCACTATTACCAATACTAAATTATTTATTAACATAAACGTAGTACACAAAGATGGTCTGAAAAGTTTTGTGATGGTGACACGAACACGTCAACATAGGCTGTGACAGCTTTATGAAGCGGCGTCAAGACAACGCTCGTCCACATTTTGTGCGTCTAACATTGCAAATGATTGAAGAAATAGGGTGGGAACGTGTTAATTAATCCACCGTATAGCCTACATGCCGGTCCAAGTGATTACCATATTCTCAGGTCCTGCAACATTCCTTGGTAGGAAAACGTTTTGCCAAAGTCGATCATGTGATAAAGTACCTCTATGCATTATAGAGTAGAAAGTATTTGCTATACAGTTGCAAAAAATGAAATGGCTTATATATACATACATATATATATAATGCATATATATATGTATGGATCGCGATCGCGAGCTTTCAAATGACATCAAACACGGTAAAAAAGACCAAGAAATAAATTTGTGAAAATAAATAAAAATAAAAAAATTACGACAGAACTTAGTTCCCAGCTTAATAGTTGGTTCTTTGAATTTCACAGCGGGCTTGTTGATATTTAACAGTAAGGTTCATAGGTTAGAGGTGCTTTGTTCTAACGAAACAGGACAGAATATCACGATTAAGCCTTTCTAAAGGTATTTCTAGTGAGAGGAGAACGACCACGTGTCAAAAAATCCTCCTATGTTCATACTCAAAAAACACATCGTTGCAAAAATGAACCTTCTTTACAATTCATATTGAGGTATTTGTTTTCTATTCTAAATATATCCTCTAATTAGTTGGTAATTCGAAAAGTTCTGAATTTAATTATGTAGTCCTGACTTTTGGAGAAACTGCTATAATATGTTTTACTAAAGAAGACAACGTTTTGCTCTCGCGTGGTAATTAGTCCATTATTGAACTTCAAAGTCAGGTTCTATTGGCAGCTATATATCAAATTTTTGATTCTAAGATAACTTTATTGCTACGAAAAGATAGATTTACTAAGTGGAAGTTCTACATAGCGTACCTTTAACAACAAGAGCGTCCATTCTTCCTGAAATTCTACTTTCGGTAGGAATGCTAAATCTCTTGAGATCAAGACGCATTCTCAGTTCTATTATCACATTTCTTTCTAACGACAGTGGTAAGAGTGTGATTGGATGTGTAGGAGGCGAACATCTACTATAGCTGTCAGCGTAATCCCATAGCTAATATCTTTAACTCATCAACTTGTGAAGTGATTCTTCAACAAAAGTTCACTTTCTTCAAACAAATTATGTGAAACTGCCCAGTGATGTTGCAAGTTTTTTTACTCGAAACTATTCAATGAGTCAACATCAGTCAACAACAAATTGCCTTTGGCCATTCGCTAAACTTACACTTCTCATAATCAGCGATTAGCACTTCGTGCTTTTTTACTGAATACTGATAGCAGTACGATAGCTGAAGAAGTGAATATTTTAGTATTTGTCTTGGCCTAGTGGAAGAGACGTCACAGTTCGCGATATACCAACGAGAAGAAAAATAACGCCTCGTTTGTGGAGTAGTTAGACCGTCTGTATGAAATTTACGACGGATTTTATTAGCATTCATTATCATAAAGTCTAGATAGTGGAGCACAACATCGTCACGAACAAATTACATACTCGCGCGAAAAGTTTTCTGTAGCTATATCTGCCAAGAAGAACGCTATACGTTCCCAATAATTCATATTTTCAAAAGATGAGTGACGTCAATTACAAATAACATGTTTTCCTCTCTTATTACGCATTCCTTCACCTATGTCGTGAGAAGGACTCCGCTCATCATTCATCTGATCGCCACAGACATTCTCTGTTTTGCAAACAACTCCCGAATAATGGACATTCACAGCTCATAGAAGTCGATTGGTCTGTTGCCCTGAGCCTTACGTTTCCTTGAAAAGTACTCATCGTTATCAAAGAGTAGGAATTCTGAGTGACGACACTTTTCATGACCGCTCACCGATTATCTTTTAATTGATTTTTTTTAATAAGATTGGGAAACAGTAAAATAGTGGCTTGGAGTTTGAAGATTCCTCAATTTCTGAGCTCGGGGTGGCCAAATTCGGCTCGCAATTTTTTCAGTCGACTACTACCGAAACGTACCTGCAAAGACAGTGAATTCCGCACAGCAACAATAAAAAACGAGGAATTATGGCAGGGAACTTATGAGATTTCCCTAAAAATGTGTCATGGCTTCCGCGCAGAGTTACTGCATAACGCAGAAGTACGTGACTCGTCTTCGTGCATGTGAACCATATGTAATACGTAGAAATCAAAGTAGTATTGTATACCTAGACGGTTGGACAAAGATACCCACGGGGACCACTTAGGGGATCATGTGTGCTGTTTCTCGTGGACAGCCACAGTCACTTGTATGTGGTCGAATTG